>JAXCGZ010010920.1:0-14669 GCA_037179515.1 Halocaridina rubra | reverse complement strand
ACAATGAAGAGTCCTTAATAATAATAATAATTAAAATAATAATAATAATAATAATAATGATAATAATCTCCACAATCATCATCAAAGGAAAATTATTGTTGCCAATAGGAATAATAATAATAATAATAATAATAATAGTAGTAATAATAATAATAATAATAATAATAATAATAATAATAATAATAATAATAATAATAATAATAATAGTAATAATAATAATAATAATAAGATCTAAGGAGAATTATTGGATTAGACATCATGAAAGTAATGCAGAGGTATATTAAAACCCAGCAGAGAGTTTGACATTCATTACACATCTTTTATAATCCCTTCACATCTGACAGGTCATTACACTCTCCATCTCTGTTTCCCTTTACAGCCTGATAAAGGCTGTTTTATTTTATAATTTTTTGGCCCATCCTGGTGTCACAATCTTTAAAAAAAAAAAAAAAAAATTTTTTTTTTTGGTCTAAAAAAATCCGCGATGCACTGAATCCACGATAGGTGAACCGCGAAATAGCAAGGGATTTCTGTAATATCGTCAGAGAAATAGCGTGCGAGGGTGCATCAGCTGATACGAAAGTGTGACAAAACGTTTGCCTACAGAGGTTCTTTCTCCTGCATTCTCTTCCCTCTTCTACAGCTTAATGCAATCGAATATTATGAAGAAAATTGAAAAAAAAGCATTAAGAACAAAGAGCACACAAATTTTTGATATAATATTGTCAGTGAAATAGCTTGCGAGGGTGCATCACCTGATACGGAAGTGCGACAAAACGTTTGCCAATAGAGATTCCTTCTCCCGCATCCTCCTCCTCTTCTACCACTTAATGCGATCGAATGTTATGAAGAAAATTGAAAAAAAGCATTAAGAACAAACAGCAAGCAACTTTCGATATAATATTGACAGGGAAAGAGCGTGTAGAGAAAATATATATTTCATTTAAGTTTCCCCGATATACGTTTTCTTTGTAACGAATTGTATACTTTTCTTTTTCTCTCAGCTGACTTTGTTTATGTTTAGATTTCGTGCAGCACGGTCGACGTGTAAAGAAGATAGAATAATGTTTAGAACCAAGGAATATAAATATGTAATATGTACTATAATCTTGAAAATTAGATTATCCCCAAATAGAGTGAGTAAATAAATATTTTATTAGTAAGATATTGTACCTGAATAGTGATAAGCATCAGCTGATACAGAAGCGGCAAAATGTGTGCCGATAGGGGTTCATTCTCCCGCATCCCCCTCCTCTTCTACCGCTTAATGCGATAGGATATTATGAAGAGAATGGAAAAAAAGCATTAAGAACTCACAGCAAACAAACTTTCGATAAAATATTGTTAGGGGAATAGCGTGCAAGGGTTCATCAGCTGATACGGAGGCGGCAAAACATTTACATTCTCGTCCTCACCGCCACAATGCATGTCCCAGTGTATGCCTGTTGCCCACCGCATAGTAGAGTGAATTAATTTGTTTACTGTACAGTAAATCTGTACAGTGATCCCCCCATTATCGCGAGGGTTCGGTTCCGGGACCTGGCGCGAAACAGGAAAATCGCATAGTAGGATCAGCCTATGTGTACATAGATATTTTAATTAATTTTACGTTTACACCGTATAAACTATATAAACCCTCCCTGTACTGTTAACAAACCACCCTTTGCTTCATAAATAACAGCATGCAAGCGTAAATTTATAAGACATACTCATGTACATAGGTATTTTACAATTATTTTTACGTTTACTGTATAAACCCTCCCTGCACTGTTAAAAAACCACCCTTTTCTTTATAAATAACAGCATGCAGCGTATATTTATATGTACGTGATAGGTAAACTTACCTTATCTGTTATGGTTAACATTTTCCTTTGCCACTTAGGCTCACTACAAGAAGCCTTAGAAGTTGAAGGATGCTTGGGAGGCATTGCAAAGGGTAAAATATGCGATTAAAAAAATCACAAGCAAAACGTATTAATAAGCACAACGTTAACGGCGCACACGAGTGAGGCGAGAGAATGGAAGATGGTGGAAGCCTTTGTCCGAAACGCTGATAGCGGTATCGTATTTTTCATGTTGCAATACTGTTAGTATATATGTTTTTTTACTATTTTTTGCGGTTTTATTATTTTTAGGCTAAGAAAAAGTTTTTTAATCAATAAAATCATGAAACTACTGGAAATATAAATATATATGCTAGCTCACGTAGCTGCGACCCCAGTACATTGTACGCTATCGGACACAAGCAAAACGTTTAATAAGCACAACGTGAACGGCGCACACGTGAGTTAGACTGAATGAGCCTTTGTCTGAAACACTGATAGCGGTATCGTATTTTACATGTTGCAATACTGTTAGTATTTATGTTTTTTACTATTTTTTACTGCTTTATTATTCTTAGGCTAAGATATACGTTTTTATATCAATAAAATCATGAAACTACTGGAAATATAAATATATATGCTAGCTCACGTAGCTGCGACCCCAATACATTGTACGCTATTGGACACTATTTTGCATGATGCAATACTGTGAGTTATATTGTACGTACGTATATCTAAATTTATGTTTTTTACTAATTTTTACTGTTTTATTATTCGTAGGCTGGGATATAAATTTTTTTTTTTCAGTTAGATAATGAAATATGTTTTTTTCAATAAAAAAATGAAAATACTGAGAATTTTTATTTTTTTAATATTTTAATATTTTTGCATATACCCAAAAAATAAAATAATTATTTGCCAAAAAAAACCCGCGGTACAGTGAAAACGCAAACCAAGAATCGCGATCCAGCGGGGGATCACTGTATATCTTTTATACTGTACACTATTTACATGTTAATATAAGTAACTACAGGTCTTTCTGCTTTATTATGTACTTATAAAATGTTTTACTTATCTTATATCTTTGTTATAGTGTGTCTATGGACGGTTGTGGAACAAGCTATGCCCATTATTATTGTTTCCTATGGAAAATGACTCGTTACATTATGCGATATTCGATTTGCCCATCACTTCTGAGAACCTATTTCTGCTGTATTTCAAGAACAAGGTATATATATATATATATATATATATATATATATATATATATATATATATATATATATATATATATATATATATATATATATATATATATATATATATATATATATGAATCATTTTTTACCCCGACCAGGACTCGAACCTAGGACTTATGATTACTAAGTCAAGGCGCTACCACTACACCACAGAAGGTTAAAAGGAATCCAACCTTATAGCTTATATCTGCTATACTTAGGAATGAACGCATTCTAACTGAATGCCACTATGTTCATATTACAGATTCCCCAACCTCACTCGTGGCTTCATTTTAGCATTTAATTCAATTCCCAATCTCATTCGGGCCATGAAATAACCAGATAAGCACATTACATATGTGAAAACATGAATCATTTTTCACCCCGACCGGGACTCGAACCTAGGACTTATGATTACTAAGTCAAGGCGCTACCACTACACCACAGAAGGTTAAAAGGAATCCAACCTTATAGCTTATATCTGCTATACTTAGGAATGAACGCATTCTAACTGAATGCCACTATGTTCATATTACAGATTCCCCACCTTCTGTGGCGTAGTGGTTGCGCCTTGACTTAGTAATCATAAGTCCTAGGTTCGAGTCCCGGTCGGGGTAAAAAATGATTCATGTTTTCACATATGTAATGTGCTTATCTGGTTATATCATGGCCCGAATGAGATTGGGAATTGAATTAAATTCTAAAATGAAGCCACGAGTGAGGTTGGGGAATCTGTAATATGAACATAGTGGCATTCAGTTAGTATGCGTTCATTCCTAAGTATAGCAGATATAAGCTATAAGGTAGGATTCCTTTTAACCTTCTGTGGTGTAGTGGTAGCGCCTTGACTTAGTAATCATAAGTCCTAGGTTCGAGTCCCGGTCGGGGTAAAAAATTATTCATGTTTTCACATATGTAATGTGCTTATCTGGTTATATATATATATATATATATATATATATATATATATATATATATATATATATATATATATATATATATATATATATATATATATATATATATATATATATATATATATATATATATATATATATATATATATATATATATATATATATATATATATATATATATATATATATATATATATATATATATATATATATATATATATATATATATATATATATATATATATATATATATATATATATATATATATATATATATATATATATATATATATATATATATATATATATATATATATATATATATATATACCTAGCTCTTTTATTAACAACAAGATAGGTTCTCAGAAATGCCGCCTATTGTAATAATCGCATAATGTAGCGATTCATTTTCCATAAGAAACAATGATAATGGGCATAGATACGTTTCACTACCGTACATAGACACACTATACCAAAGATATAAGATAAGTAAAACATATTTTATTAGTACATCACAAAGCAGAAAGACCTGTAGTCATTTATATTAACATGCAAATAGTGAACAGTATAAAAGATATACAGATTTACTGTACAGTAAACAAATTAATGCACTCTATTATGTGGTGGGCAATAGGCATATACTGGTACGTGCATGGTGGCGGTTAGCACGAGGATGCGGGAGAACAAACCTCTATCTGCAAACGTTTTTGCTAAAGCATGCTTTTTCCCTGAAGATACTGTATGGCAAGTTTGTTTGCTGTTTGTTCTTAATGCTTTTTTTCCTTTCTCTCCATAATATCCGATCGTATTAAGTGGTAGAAGAAGAGGAGGATGCGGGAGAACGAATCTCTATCCGCAAACGTTTTACCGCCTCCGTATCAGCTGATGAACTCTCACTCGCTATTTCCCTAACGATATTATATTGCCAGTTTGTTTGCTGTTTGTTAATGCTTTTTTCCATTATCTCCATAATATCCGATCGTATTAAGCGGTAGAAGAGGAGGAGGATGCGGGAGAACGAATCTCCATCAGCAAACGTTTTACCGCCTCTGTATCGGCTGATGCACTCTCGCACTCTATTTCCATGACGATGTTATATCGCAAGTTTGTTTGCTGTTTGTTCTTAATGCTCATCCACGTACTGTACTAAGCATTTTTTCCATTCTCTCCATAATATCCGATTGCATTAAGCAGTAGAAGAGGAGGAGGATGTGGGACAACGAACCTCTATCTGCAAACGTTTTGTTGCATCCATATCAGCTGATGCACCCTCGCACTCTATTTCCCTGACGATATTATATTGCAAGTTTGTTTGTCGTTTGATCTTAATGCTTCTTTTCCATTCTTTTCATAATATCTGATCGCATTAAGTGGTAGAAGAGGAGGAGCATGGCGGAAAAGTGCCTCTGTGGCTGTCGATCATTTACTAAAATGAAAAAAAAAAATTCCGAATTTTTTTGCATGGGCGTTACTCGTGTACAGTAATCTTTTCTTTATTGCGGGTGTTACGTTCCGGGACCACCCACGATAGATGAAAATCCGCGAAGTAGCAGCACCATATATTACATTTATTTTTACCTTTATTAATCCTCCCTGCCCTGTTAACAACTCACCTTTTACTTTATTAATAAAAGCGTGCAAGCGTAAAGTTATATGAGTGTGACAGGTAAGTTTACCATAAATAACACCCCACCTGCGGGCCAAAAAGGGAAGGTCCTGTCACCCTCAAGGGAGAATATCATCATCATAAATAACAGCACGCAAGCGTAAAGTTGTATGAGTGTGATAGGTAAGTTTACCGTGAATAAGCTATACGTACTGTACAAAAATAATTCCTATAATAATAACACAATATATTTATAATAACAATAATGATAATACAGTAACTTTATGAGACTAACATGTGAGAGCAGAGAGGGGTACAGTAATGATGACGATGAGGGTGATGATGATGTTTACATACTGCACAGCCGATGACAGCGCGAAAGGCGCACACGTAGTAACTGAATGGGTGAGGCGAGACAAGGGAAGATGCTGGAAGAATCAAGCTTCAATCAAAAAGCCAGTCAGACCCCAGGATACAGGACACAATTCTGTGATTAGTCATCTCCCACTCATCAGCCAATTTCATCCTGTGTACTATGTCATGTAGGTGCGACCCTTTGTGTTTTCCAAGACGCAGATATCTAGACAGCACATACCGTTCCGGTATCATATTTTACATGGTGCAATACTGTGAGTTACATGTTTAAATTTATACTATTATTTTTTGGGGGCGTTATTCCAATTTTGCGGATTATAAACACGTGTAAAAAGCGAACTAGGTGTGTATATATACATATATATATATATATATATATATATATATATATATATATATATATATATATATATATATATATATATATATATATATATATATTATATATATATATATATATATATATATATATATATATATATATATATATATATATATATATATATATATATATATATATATATATATATATATATATATATATTATATATATATATATATATATATATATATATATATATATATATATATATATATATATATATATTATATATATATATACAGTGTTACCTCCCTTATCGCGGTAGTTCGGATCCGGGACCTGGCACGAACCAGGAAATCCGCGGATTAGGATCAGCCTATATGTACATAGATATTTTAATGTATTTTTACGTTTACACTATAAACCCTCCCTGTACTGTTAAAAAAACACCCTTTGCATTATAAATAACAGCAAGCAACGTAATTTTTTTATGAAAGTGATAGGAAAACTTACCGTGAATGAGGTGATAATGACTTGACATACATAGGTTCCATATTTTACAATAATTTTTACGTTTACGTAAAATAGCGGTCGACATCCACAAACTTTTTTCCTTCTTTCAACATATCTAAGAGTTTCACTTTATCTGCAATGGTTAACATTTTCCTTTTGCCGTTTAGGCTCACTACAAGAAACCTTAGAAGATGAAGGATGCTTGGGAGGCATTGCAAAGGTTAAAATATGCGAGTAAAAAAATCACAAGCAAAACATATTAATAATAATAAGCACAACGTGAATGGCGCACACGAGTGAGGCGAGACAATGGAAGATGGTGGAAGCCTTTGTCCGAAAAGCTGATAGTGGTATCGTATTTTACATGTTGCAATACTGTTAGTATTTATGTTTTTTACTATTATTTACTGTTATATTATTCTTAGGCTAAGAAATACGTTTTTTTTATCAATAAAATCATGAAACTACTGGAAATAAAAGCGTGCAAGCGTAAAGTTATATGAGTGTGACAGGTAAGTTTACCATAAATAACACCCCACCTGCGGGCCAAAAAGGGAAGGTCCTGTCACCCTCAAGGGAGAATATCATCATCATAAATAACAGCACGCAAGCGTAAAGTTGTATGAGTGTGATAGGTAAGTTTACCGTGAATAAGCTATACGTACTGTACAAAAATAATTCCTATAATAATAACACAATATATTTATAATAACAATAATGATAATACAGTAACTTTATGAGACTAACATGTGAGAGCAGAGAGGGGTACAGTAATGATGACGATGAGGGTGATGATGATGTTTACATACTGCACAGCCGATGACAGCGCGAAAGGCGCACACGTAATAACTGAATGGGTGAGGCGAGACAAGGGAAGATGCTGGAAGAATCAAGCTTCAATCAAAAAGCCAGTCAGACCCCAGGATACAGGACACAATTCTGTGATTAGTCATCTCCCACTCATCAGCCAATTTCATCCTGTGTACTATGTCATGTAGGTGCGACCCTTTGTGTTTTCCAAGACGCAGATATCTAGACAGCACATACCGTTCCGGTATCATATTTTACATGGTGCAATACTGTGAGTTACATGTTTAAATTTATACTATTATTTTTTGGGGGCGTTATTCCAATTTTGCGGATTATAAACACGTGTAAAAAGCGAACTAGGTGTGTATATATATATATATATATATATATATATATATATATATATATATATATATATATATATATATATATATATATATATATATATATATATATATATATATATATATATATATATATATATATACAGTGTTACCTCCCTTATCGCGGTAGTTCGGATCCGGGACCTGGCACGAACCAGGAAATCCGCGGATTAGGATCAGCCTATATGTACATAGATATTTTAATGTATTTTTACGTTTACACTATAAACCCTCCCTGTACTGTTAAAAAAACACCCTTTGCATTATAAATAACAGCAAGCAACGTAATTTTTTTATGAAAGTGATAGGAAAACTTACCGTGAATGAGGTGATAATGACTTGACATACATAGGTTCCATATTTTACAATAATTTTTACGTTTACGTAAAATAGCGGTCGACATCCACAAACTTTTTTCCTTCTTTCAACATATCTAAGAGTTTCACTTTATCTGCAATGGTTAACATTTTCCTTTTGCCGTTTAGGCTCACTACAAGAAACCTTAGAAGATGAAGGATGCTTGGGAGGCATTGCAAAGGTTAAAATATGCGAGTAAAAAAATCACAAGCAAAACATATTAATAATAATAAGCACAACGTGAATGGCGCACACGAGTGAGGCGAGACAATGGAAGATGGTGGAAGCCTTTGTCCGAAAAGCTGATAGTGGTATCGTATTTTACATGTTGCAATACTGTTAGTATTTATGTTTTTTACTATTATTTACTGTTATATTATTCTTAGGCTAAGAAATACGTTTTTTTTATCAATAAAATCATGAAACTACTGGAAATAAAAGCGTGCAAGCGTAAAGTTATATGAGTGTGACAGGTAAGTTTACCATAAATAACACCCCACCTGCGGGCCAAAAAGGGAAGGTCCTGTCACCCTCAAGGGAGAATATCATCATCATAAATAACAGCACGCAAGCGTAAAGTTGTATGAGTGTGATAGGTAAGTTTACCGTGAATAAGCTATACGTACTGTACAAAAATAATTCCTATAATAATAACACAATATATTTATAATAACAATAATGATAATACAGTAACTTTATGAGACTAACATGTGAGAGCAGAGAGGGGTACAGTAATGATGACGATGAGGGTGATGATGATGTTTACATACTGCACAGCCGATGACAGCGCGAAAGGCGCACACGTAATAACTGAATGGGTGAGGCGAGACAAGGGAAAATGCTGGAAGAATCAAGCTTCAATCAAAAAGCCAGTCAGACCCCAGGATACAGGACACAATTCTGTGATTAGTCATCTCCCACTCATCAGCCAATTTCATCCTGTGTACTATGTCATGTAGGTGCGACCCTTTGTGTTTTCCAAGACGCAGATATCTAGACAGCACATACCGTTCCGGTATCATATTTTACATGGTGCAATACTGTGAGTTACATGTTTAAATTTATACTATTATTTTTTGGGGGCGTTATTCCAATTTTGCGGATTATAAACACGTGTAAAAAGCGAACTAGGTGTGTATATATATATATATATATATATATATATATATATATATATATATATATATATATATATATATATATATATATATATATATATATATATATATATATATATATATATATATATATATATATATATATATATACAGTGTTACCTCCCTTATCGCGGTAGTTCGGATCCGGGACCTGGCACGAACCAGGAAATCCGCGGATTAGGATCAGCCTATATGTACATAGATATTTTAATGTATTTTTACGTTTACACTATAAACCCTCCCTGTACTGTTAAAAAAACACCCTTTGCATTATAAATAACAGCAAGCAACGTAATTTTTTTATGAAAGTGATAGGAAAACTTACCGTGAATGAGGTGATAATGACTTGACATACATAGGTTCCATATTTTACAATAATTTTTACGTTTACGTAAAATAGCGGTCGACATCCACAAACTTTTTTCCTTCTTTCAACATATCTAAGAGTTTCACTTTATCTGCAATGGTTAACATTTTCCTTTTGCCGTTTAGGCTCACTACAAGAAACCTTAGAAGATGAAGGATGCTTGGGAGGCATTGCAAAGGTTAAAATATGCGAGTAAAAAAATCACAAGCAAAACATATTAATAATAATAAGCACAACGTGAATGGCGCACACGAGTGAGGCGAGACAATGGAAGATGGTGGAAGCCTTTGTCCGAAAAGCTGATAGTGGTATCGTATTTTACATGTTGCAATACTGTTAGTATTTATGTTTTTTACTATTATTTACTGTTATATTATTCTTAGGCTAAGAAATACGTTTTTTTTATCAATAAAATCATGAAACTACTGGAAATAAAAGCGTGCAAGCGTAAAGTTATATGAGTGTGACAGGTAAGTTTACCATAAATAACACCCCACCTGCGGGCCAAAAAGGGAAGGTCCTGTCACCCTCAAGGGAGAATATCATCATCATAAATAACAGCACGCAAGCGTAAAGTTGTATGAGTGTGATAGGTAAGTTTACCGTGAATAAGCTATACGTACTGTACAAAAATAATTCCTATAATAATAACACAATATATTTATAATAACAATAATGATAATACAGTAACTTTATGAGACTAACATGTGAGAGCAGAGAGGGGTACAGTAATGATGACGATGAGGGTGATGATGATGTTTACATACTGCACAGCCGATGACAGCGCGAAAGGCGCACACGTAATAACTGAATGGGTGAGGCGAGACAAGGGAAAATGCTGGAAGAATCAAGCTTCAATCAAAAAGCCAGTCAGACCCCAGGATACAGGACACAATTCTGTGATTAGTCATCTCCCACTCATCAGCCAATTTCATCCTGTGTACTATGTCATGTAGGTGCGACCCTTTGTGTTTTCCAAGACGCAGATATCTAGACAGCACATACCGTTCTGGTATCATATTTTACATGGTGCAATACTGTGAGTTACATGTTTAAATTTATACTATTATTTTTTGGGGGCGTTATTCCAATTTTGCGGATTATAAACACGTGTAAAAAGCGAACTAGGTGTGTATATATATATATATATATATATATATATATATATATATATATATATATATATATATATATATATATATATATATATATATATATATATATATATATATATATATATATATATATATATATATATATATATATATATATATATATATATATATATATATATATATATATATATATATATATATATATATATACAGTGTTACCTCCCTTATCGCGGTAGTTCGGATCCGGGACCTGGCACGAACCAGGAAATCTGCGGATTAGGATCAGCCTATATGTACATAGATATTTTAATGTATTTTTACGTTTACACTATAAACCCTCCCTGTACTGTTAAAAAAACACCCTTTGCATTATAAATAACAGCAAGCAACGTAATTTTTTTATGAAAGTGATAGGAAAACTTACCGTGAATGAGGTGATAATGACTTGACATACATAGGTTCCATATTTTACAATAATTTTTACGTTTACGTAAAATAGCGGTCGACATCCACAAACTTTTTTCCTTCTTTCAACATATCTAAGAGTTTCACTTTATCTGCAATGGTTAACATTTTCCTTTTGCCATTTAGGCTCACTACAAGAAACCTTAGAAGATGAAGGATGCTTGGGAGGCATTGCAAAGGTTAAAATATGCGAGTAAAAAAATCACAAGCAAAACATATTAATAATAATAAGCACAACGTGAATGGCGCACACGAGTGAGGCGAGACAATGGAAGATGGTGGAAGCCTTTGTCCGAAAAGCTGATAGTGGTATCGTATTTTACATGTTGCAATACTGTTAGTATTTATGTTTTTTACTATTATTTACTGTTATATTATTCTTAGGCTAAGAAATACGTTTTTTTATCAATAAAATCATGAAACTACTGGAAATATAAATATATATGCTAGCTCACGTAGCTTCGACCCCAATACATTTTACGCTATCGAACACAAGCAAAACGTTTAATAAGCACAACGTGAACGGCGCACACGTGAGTTAGACTGAACGAGTCTTTGTCCAAAACACTGATAGCGGTATCGTATTTTACATGTTGCAATACTGTTAGTATTTATGTTTTTGTACTATATTTTACTGTTTTATTATTTTTAGGCTAATAAATACGTTTTTTTAATTAATAAAATCATGAAACTACTGGAATTATAAATATATATGCTAGCTCACGTAGCTGCGACCTCAATACATTGTACGCTATCGAACACTATTTCGTATGATGCAATACTGTGAGTTATATATACTGTACGTACGTATATCATTCGGTTATTAGTACAGTGTATATTAATTTAAAATTCATCTACTTATTTGATGATTGTACAAAATCTATTGTATTTATTCATTGTAATTTAGACCAAATATTCCTTTTGTAAAGATTATACTGTACTTTTCAAAAGAGGTGGTCAATAAATGTATCTATCTATCTATCTATCTATCTACATTTATGTTTTTTACTATTTTTTACAGTTTTATTATTCGTAGGCTGGGAAATAATTTTTTTTATCAATTAGATAATGAAATATGTTTTTTTCAATAAAAAAAATGAAAATACTGAGAATTTTTTTTTTAATATTTTAATATTTTTGCATATGCCCATGAAATAAAATAATAATTTATCCAAAAAAAAAACGCGGTAGAGTGAGAAAACGAACCAAGAAATGCGAATAACCGGGATAACACTGTATATATATATATATATATATATATATATATATATATATATATATATATATATATATATATATATATATATATATATATATATATATATATATATATACAGTGTTACCCCATTTATTCGCGCTTCCTGGTTCGCTTTCTCACTCTATCGCGGTTTTTTTTTGGATAAATTATTATTTTATTTCATGGGTATATGCAAATATATTAAAATATTAAAAAAAAAAATTCTCAGAATTTTCATTTTTTTTTAATTGAAAAAAACATATATCATTATCTAATTGATAAAAAAAATTATTTCCCAGGCTACGAATAATAAAACAGTAAGAAATAGTAAAAAACATAAATGTAGATAGATAGATAGATAGATAGATACGTTTATTGACCACCTCTTTTGAAAAGTACAGTATAATCTTTACAAAAGGAATATTTGGTCCAAATTACAGTGAATAAATACAATAGATTTTGTACAATCATCAAATAAGTAGATGAATTTTAAATTAATATACATTGTACTAATAACTGAATTATATACGTATGTACAGTATAACTCACAGTATTGTATCATATGAAATAGTGTTTGATAGCGTACAGTGTATTGGGGTCGCAGCTACGTGAGCTAGCATATATATTTATATTTCCAGTAGTTTCATGATTTTATTCATAAACAAAACGTATTTATTAGCCTAAGAATAATAAAACAGTAAAAAATAGTAAAAAACATAAATACTAACAGTATTGCAACATGTAAAATACAATACCGCTATCAGTGTTTTGGACAATGACTCGTTCAGTCTAACTCACGTTTTGCTTGTGTTCGATAGCGTACAATGTATTTGGGTCGAAGCTATGTGAGCTAGCATATATATTTATATTTCCAGTAGTTTCATGATTTTATTGATAAAAAAAACGTATTTCTTAGCCTAAGAATAATATAACAGTAAAAAATAGTAAAAAACATAAATACTAACAGTATTGCAACATGTAAAGTACGATACCGCTATCAGCGTTTCGGACAAGGGCTTCCACCATCTTCCTTTGTCTCGCCTCACTCGTGTGCGCCATTCTTGTTGTGCTTATTATTATTAATATGTTTTGCTTGTGATTTTTTTACTCGCATATTTTAACCTTTGCAATGCCTCCCAAGTATCCTTCATCTTCTAAGGCTTCTTGTAGTGAGCCTAAGCGGCAAAGAAAAATTTTAACCATTGTAGATAAAGTGAAACTCTTAGATATGTTGAAAGAAGGAAAAAAGTTTGTGGATGTCGGCGGCTATTTTAAGTAAACGTAAAAATTATTGTAAAATATTAAACCTATTAATGTCAAGTCATCATCACCTCATTCATGGTAAGTTTTCCTATCACTTTCATAAAAAAATTGTTGCTTGCTGTTATTCATAATGTAAAGAGTGTTTTTTAACAGTACAGGGAGGGTTTATACAGTGTAAACGTGAAAATACATTAAAATATCTATGTACATATAGGCTGATCTCTACACCACGGATTTCCGGGTTCGCGCCGGGTCCCGGAACCGAACTACCGCGATAAGTGAGGCAACACTATATATATATATATATATATATATATATATATATATATATATATATATATATATATATATATATATATATATATATATATATATATATATATATATATATATATATATATATATATATATATATATATATATATATATATATATATAATATTTTTTTTTTATTGGTTGAATATGACCGCTGTTTTTGCATTTGCAATTTTCTTGTATAACATTTCCAAAGTTCTTGCAATAAATAACACTGAACTGTTAACATACAGTCTAAAATGGAAGGAAAAGCCCATTAAATAAAGCAACGAAAATATATATATAAAAAGTACTTATTAATTTCGTGACCTAAACTGTTCACCTTCTCAAAGTACAATCTTACAATAAGTTTTTCATTATTGTTGAGACTATGCAGTAAGTCGGAAAATTTAATTGGATTCATAAT
>JAXCGZ010010919.1:0-14720 GCA_037179515.1 Halocaridina rubra | reverse complement strand
AAGTATGTTTTTATCTATTTCAAGACATTTCCACCTATTCTAGCCATTGCTTGCAGCTTCCTAATAAGTCTCCCATGTGGAACAGTGTCAAGCGCTTTCTGGAAGTCTAGGAATATGCAATCTGCCAAGCCCTCTCTTTCCTGTAAGATTCGGCATACCTCATCATAAAATTGTAATAAGTTTGTGACTGTTGATCTACCTTCTCTGAAGTCATGTTGCCTCACTGACAAAAAATTGAAGGATTCCAAGTGAAGAGAGATATGTTTCCTTAGTAGTTTCTCCATAACTTTGCAAACTATGCTGGTCAAGGAAACTGGTCTATAGTTCAGAGCCGTATCCCTCCTTCCCTTTTTGAAGATAGGTATCACATTTTCTTGTTTCCAGCATCTTGTAATCTCCCCTGACTCCAGTGACTTTTTATATATGATACTTAGTGCCACTGATATTGAGTTTGCGCATTTTTAAGCACATGAGGGGATATGTCATCAGGACCTGTAGCTTTATGAACATCTTAATCCATCAGCGCTTTTTGTGTTTAATATTGAAAAAATTGAGTATGAGCCACCAATTGGAAAGAGTGACCACTTTGTGTTGTTGATGGAGTATATCATTGAAGATATTCTGCCTGAGAGTAGAGGCACTGAGGACATGAGGAGGAACTATCCGAAAGGAGATTATCAAAATGAATGAGCTTATTGCAGTTATAGACTGGAAAATCTTATTTTACAACAAATCTGCGCAAGAAATGTATGACATATTTTGTGAGAAATATGGGAAGATAGTAGATTGCTGCATACCTGTCACCAAAGTAGGTGTAATTCATGCCAGAGAGAAATGGTTCGATAATAAGTGTAAAAGAGCTAAGGAATGGAGAGACAAATGCTGGAAAAGGTATAGGAGGAGAAAAAACATAAATGCCTGGCAAACCTTCAAAAGAACAAGAAATGACTACCTAAGTAAAAGAGGAGAGGCTGAGAGAGACTATGAGAGGGACATCACCAGGAACGTTAAAGAAAATCCCAAGCTTTTCCACAGCTTTATCAGAGGAAAACTGAAGGTAAAAGAACAAGTTTTAAGGCTAAAGAAAGCGGATGGAAGCATCACTGAGACGGATGAAGAGATCTGCAAAGAATTGAACAAGGAGTTTCAGTCAGCATTTACAGTAGAAAATACCCCACCCCCTCAGATTGCAAAGATAGAAGCTCAAGGGCCGGCATTAAAGAGCATCAACCTTACAGCCACAGAGGTATGCAAAGCGCTGATGGAGCTAAATGTTCATAAAGCTACAGGTCCTGATGTCATATCCCCTCATGTACTTAAAAAATGCGCAAACTCAATATGAGTGGCACTAAGTATCATATTTAAAAAGTCACTGGAGTCAGGGGAGATTCCAAGATGCTTGAAATACGCAAACGTGATACCTATCTTCAAAAAGGGAAGGAGGGATATGGCTTTGAACTATATACCAGTTTCCTTGACAAGCATAGTTTGCAAAGTCATGGAGAAACTACTAAGGAAACATATCTCTCTTCACTTGAAATCCTTCAAATTTTTGTCAGTGAGGCAACATGGCTTCAGAGAAGGTAGATCAACAGTAACAAACTTATTGGAATTTTATAATGAGGTAAGCCTAATCTTACAGGAGAGAGAGGGCTTGGCAAATTGCATATTCCTAGACTTCCAGAAAGCGTTTGACACTGTTCAACATGGAAGACTTATTAGGAAGCTGCATGCAATGGCTAGAATAGGTGGAAATGTCTTGGAATGGATAAAAACTTACTTAGAAGGAAGGGAACAGAGGGCTAGAGTAAGACACTCAGTGTCTGAATAGAGAAGAGTTAGTAGTGGAGTTCCACAGGGTTCAGTTTTAGGGCCACTTTTGTTCCTTGTATATGTAAATGACCTACCATAGTGTGTGAATTCATTCATGAATATGTTTGCAGATGATGCAAAGATTGTGAAGAAAGTAGGAAACGAGAACAATGGTAGAGAACTTCAGGAAGATCTAAATAATCTGCATGAGTGGTCAGAAAAGTGGCTAATGAAATTCAATACTTCAAAATGTAAGGTAATGAGAATGGGTACAAGTGCAAGAAGGCCCAAGCTTGACTACTCGGTGGCTGGAGTACACCTTCAAGAGACAGAAAATGAGAGAGATCTAGGAGTAAACATACTGGCAGATTTGTCTCCAGAAATACATATAAATGGCATAGTAAGGGCAGCATATGCATTCTTATCAAATGTAAGGGTAGCTTTCAGGCACATGGATAAGTAAAGTTCAGAAATATTTATGTAACCTATGTGAGGCCAAAACTCGAATATGTAGCCCCTTTTGGAATCCGCACTTGAAAAAGCACATAGCTAAGCTTGAAAAAGTTCAAAGACATGCCACGAAACTGGTGCCAGAAATACGTAATCTCAGTTGTGATGAGTGGCTGAGGGAATTAGCTTTACCATCACTCGAAGCTATAAGATGGAGAGGGGATATGGTGACAGTCTTTAAATTCCTTCATGGTTATGATAGAGTGGATAGGGATCGATATTTTGATATGGCTGGCTCTAAAACCAGAGGTCATAGTTTGAAGCTTCATAAGAAAACTTCTTTGCAGGATGTAAGGAAATACTTTTTCATTGTAAGAGTAGTTGATAATTGGAATTGGCTAAGCGAGGAGGTAGTTAATGCTATCTCATTCCATAGTTTTAAGGACAGGTATGATAAGTATCATAAGTAGAAAATGGAAGCGATCAGTAGACTGGAAGATACGAGCATTGTGCTCTTTCCCGTAAACACAATTAGGTAATCACAATAAGGAAATACTTTTTCAGTATAGGAGTAGTTGATAATTGGAATTCGCTACTAAGGAAACATATCTCTCTTCACTTGGAAACCTTCAAATTTTTTATAAGTGAGGCAACATATCTTCAGAGAAGGTAGATCAACAGTAACAAACATATTAGAATTTTATGATGAGGGAAGCGAATCTTACAGGAAAGAGAGAGCTGGGCAGAGTGCAGATTCCTAGACTTCCAGAAAGCGTTTGACACTGTTCCACATGGGAGACTTATTAGGAAGCTGCATGCAATGACTAGAATAGGTGGAAACGTCCTGAAATGGATAAAAACTTACTTAGAAGGAAGGGAACAAAGGGTTAGAGTAAGATACTTAGTGTCTGAATGGAAAAGAGTTAGTAGTGGAGTTCCACAGGTTTCAGTTTTTGGGCCACTTTTGTTCCTTGTATATGTAAATGACCTACCACAGTCTGTAAATTCATTCATGAATATGTTTGCAGATGATGCAAAGATTGTGAAGAAAGTAGGAAACGAGAACAATGGTAGAGAACTTCAGGAAGATCTAAATAGTCTGCACGAGTGATCAGAAAAGTGGCTAATGAAATTCAATACTTCAAAATGTAAGGTAATGAGAATGGGTACAAGTGCAAGAAGGCCCAAGCTTGACTACTCGGTGGCTGGAGTACAACTTCAAGAGACAGAAAATGAGAGAGATCTAGGAGTAAACATACTGGTAGATTTGTCTCCAGAAATACATATAAATGGCATAGTAAGGGCAGCATATGCATTCTTATCAAATGTAAGGGTAGCCTTCAGGCACATGGATAAGGAAATGTTCAGAAATATTTATGTAACTTATGTGAGGCCAAAACTCGAATATGCAGCCCCCTTTTGGAATCCGCACTTGAAAAAGCACATAGCTAAGCTTGAAAAAGTTCAAAGACTTTCCACGAAACTGGTGCGAGAAATATGTAATCTCAGTTATGATGAGAGGCTGAGGGAATTAGACTTACCATCACTCGAAGCTATAAGATTGAGGGGGGATATGGTGAGTCTTTAAATTCCTTCATGGTTATGATAGAGTGGATAGGGATCGATATTTTGATATGGCTGGCTGTAGAACTAGAGGTCATAGTTTGAAGCTTCATAAGAAAACTTCTTTGCAGGATGTAAGGAAATACTTTTTCATTGTAAGAGTAGTTGATAATTGGAATTGGCTAAGCGAGGAGGTAGTTAATGCTATCTCAATCCATAGTTTTAAGGACAGGTATGATAAGTATCACTAAGTAGAAAATGGAAGCAATCAGGAGACGGGAAGATATCAGCATTGGGCTCTTTCCCGTAAACACAATTAGGTAATCACAATAAGGAAATACTTTTTCAGTGTAAGAGTAGTTAATAATTGGAATTCGCTACTAAGGAAACATATCTCTCTTCACTTGGAAACCTTCAAATTTTTTATAAGTGAGGCAACATATCTTCAGAGAAGGTAGATCAACAGTAACAAACATATTAGAATTTTATGATGAGGGAAGCGAATCTTACAGGAAAGAGAGAGCTGGGCAGAGTGCAGATTCCTAGACTTCCAGAAAGCGTTTGACACTGTTCCACATGGGAGACTTATTAGGAAGCTGCATGCAATGACTAGAATAGGTGGAAACGTCCTGAAATGGATAAAAACTTACTTAGAAGGAAGGGAACAAAGGGTTAGAGTAAGATACTTAGTGTCTGAATGGAAAAGAGTTAGTAGTGGAGTTCCACAGGTTTCAGTTTTTGGGCCACTTTTGTTCCTTGTATATGTAAATGACCTACCACAGTCTGTAAATTCATTCATGAATATGTTTGCAGATGATGCAAAGATTGTGAAGAAAGTAGGAAACGAGAACAATGGTAGAGAACTTCAGGAAGATCTAAATAGTCTGCACGAGTGATCAGAAAAGTGGCTAATGAAATTCAATACTTCAAAATGTAAGGTAATGAGAATGGGTACAAGTGCAAGAAGGCCCAAGCTTGACTACTCGGTGGCTGGAGTACAACTTCAAGAGACAGAAAATGAGAGAGATCTAGGAGTAAACATACTGGTAGATTTGTCTCCAGAAATACATATAAATGGCATAGTAAGGGCAGCATATGCATTCTTATCAAATGTAAGGGTAGCCTTCAGGCACATGGATAAGGAAATGTTCAGAAATATTTATGTAACTTATGTGAGGCCAAAACTCGAATATGCAGCCCCCTTTTGGAATCCGCACTTGAAAAAGCACATAGCTAAGCTTGAAAAAGTTCAAAGACTTTCCACGAAACTGGTGCGAGAAATATGTAATCTCAGTTATGATGAGAGGCTGAGGGAATTAGACTTACCATCACTCGAAGCTATAAGATTGAGGGGGGATATGGTGAGTCTTTAAATTCCTTCATGGTTATGATAGAGTGGATAGGGATCGATATTTTGATATGGCTGGCTGTAGAACTAGAGGTCATAGTTTGAAGCTTCATAAGAAAACTTCTTTGCAGGATGTAAGGAAATACTTTTTCATTGTAAGAGTAGTTGATAATTGGAATTGGCTAAGCGAGGAGGTAGTTAATGCTATCTCAATCCATAGTTTTAAGGACAGGTATGATAAGTATCACTAAGTAGAAAATGGAAGCAATCAGGAGACGGGAAGATATCAGCATTGGGCTCTTTCCCGTAAACACAATTAGGTAATCACAATAAGGAAATACTTTTTCAGTGTAAAAGTAGTTAATAATTGGAATTCGCTACTAAGGAAACATATCTCTCTTCACTTGGAAACTTTCAACTTTTTGTCAGTGAGGCAACATGGCTTCAGAGAAGGTAGATCAACAGTAACAGACTTATTAGAATTTTATGATGAGGTAAGCGAATCTTTCAGGAAAGAGAGGGCTGGGCAGAGTGCATATTCCTAGACTTCCAGAAAGCGTTTGACACTGTTCCACATGGAAGACTAATTAGGAAGATGCAAGCAATGGCTAGAATAGGTAGAAATGTCTTGAAATGGATAAAAACTTACTTAGAAGGAAGGGAACAGAGGGTTAGAGTAAGACACTCAGTGTCTGAATAGAGAAGAGTTAGTAATGGAGTTCCACAGGGTTCAGTTTTAGGGCCACTTTTGTTCCTTGTATATGTCAGTGACCTACCACAGTCTGTAAATTCATTCATAAATATGTTTGCAGATGATGCAAAGATTGTGAAGAAAGTAGGAAACGAGAACAATGGTAGAGAACTTCAGGAAGATCTAAATAGTCTGCACGAGTGGTCAGAAGAGTGGCTAATGAAATTCAATACTTCAAAATGTAAGGTAATGAGAATGGGTACAAGTGCAAGAAGGCCCAAGCTTGACTACTCGGTGGCTGGAGTACAACTTCAAGAGACAGAAAATGAGAGAGATCTAGGAGTAAACATACTGGTAGATTTGTCTCCAGAAATACATATAAATGGCATAGTAAGGGCAGCATATGCATTCTTATCAAATGTAAGGGTAGCCTTCAGGCACATGGATAAGGAAATGTTCAGAAATATTTATGTAACTTATGTGAGGCCAAAACTCGAATATGCAGCCCCCTTTTGGAATCCGCACTTGAAAAAGCACATAGCTAAGCTTGAAAAAGTTCAAAGACATGCCACGAAACTGGTGCGAGAAATACGTAATCTCAGTTATGATGAGAGGCTGAGGGAATTAGACTTACCATCACTCGAAGCTATAAGATTGAGGGGGGATATGGTGACAGTCTTTAAATTCCTTCATGGTTATGATAGAGTGGATAGGGATCGATATTTTGATATGGCTGGCTCTAGAACTAGAGGTTATAGTTTGAAGCTTCATAAGAAAACTTCTTTGCAGGATGTAAGGAAATACTTTTTCATTGTAAGAGTAGTTGATAATTGGAATTGGCTAAGCGAGGAGGTAGTTAATGCTATCTCATTCCATAGTTTTAAGGACAGGTATGATAAGTATCACTAAGTAGAAAATGGAAGCGATCAGTAGACTGGAAGATACGAGCATTGTGCTCTTTCCCGTAAACACAATTAGGTAATCACAATAAGGAAATACTTTTTCAGTATAGGAGTAGTTGATAATTGGAATTCGCTACTAAGGAAACATATCTCTCTTCACTTGGAAACCTTCAAATTTTTTATAAGTGAGGCAACATGGCTTCAGAGAAGGTAGATCAACAGTAACAAACATATTAGAATTTTATGATGAGGGAAGCGAATCTTACAGGAAAGAGAGAGCTGGGCAGAGTGCAGATTCCTAGACTTCCAGAAAGCGTTTGACACTGTTCCACATGGGAGACTTATTAGGAAGCTGCATGCAATGACTAGAATAGGTGGAAACGTCCTGAAATGGATAAAAACTTACTTAGAAGGAAGGGAACAAAGGGTTAGAGTAAGATACTTAGTGTCTGAATGGAAAAGAGTTAGTAGTGGAGTTCCACAGGTTTCAGTTTTTGGGCCACTTTTGTTCCTTGTATATGTAAATGACCTACCATAGTCTGTAAATTCATTCATGAATATGTTTGCAGATGATGCAAAGATTGTGAAGAAAGTAGGAAACGAGAACAATGGTAGAGAACTTCAGGAAGATCTAAATAGTCTGCACGAGTGATCAGAAAAGTGGCTAATGAAATTCAATACTTCAAAATGTAAGGTAATGAGAATGGGTACAAGTGCAAGAAGGCCCAAGCTTGACTACTCGGTGGCTGGAGTACAACTTCAAGAGACAGAAAATGAGAGAGATCTAGGAGTAAACATACTGGTAGATTTGTCTCCAGAAATACATATAAATGGCATAGTAAGGGCAGCATATGCATTCTTATCAAATGTAAGGGTAGCCTTCAGGCACATGGATAAGGAAATGTTCAGAAATATTTATGTAACTTATGTGAGGCCAAAACTCGAATATGCAGCCCCCTTTTGGAATCCGCACTTGAAAAAGCACATAGCTAAGCTTGAAAATGTTCAAAGACATGCCACGAAACTGGTGCGAGAAATATGTAATCTCAGTTATGATGAGAGGCTGAGGGAATTAGACTTACCATCACTCGAAGCTATAAGATTGAGGGGGGATATGGTGAGTCTTTAAATTCCTTCATGGTTATGATAGAGTGGATAGGGATCGATATTTTGATATGGCTGGCTGTAGAACTAGAGGTCATAGTTTGAAGCTTCATAAGAAAACTTCTTTGCAGGATGTAAGGAAATACTTTTTCATTGTAAGAGTAGTTGATAATTGGAATTGGCTAAGCGAGGAGGTAGTTAATGCTATCTCAATCCATAGTTTTAAGGACAAGTATGATAAGTATCACTAAATAGAAAATGGAAGCAATCAGGAGACGGGAAGATATCAGCATTGGGCTCTTTCCCGTAAACACAATTAGGTAATCACAATAAGGAAATACTTTTTCAGTGTAAGAGTAGTTAATAATTGGAATTCGCTACTAAGGAAACATATCTCTCTTCACTTGGAAACTTTCAACTTTTTGTCAGTGAGGCAACATGGCTTCAGAGAAGGTAGATCAACAGTAACAGACTTATTAGAATTTTATGATGAGGTAAGCGAATCTTACAGGAAAGAGAGGGCTGGGCAGAGTGCATATTCCTAGACTTCCAGAAAGCGTTTGACACTGTTCCACATGGAAGACTAATTAGGAAGCTGCAAGCAATGGCTAGAATAGGTGGAAATGTCTTGAAATGGATAAAAACTTACTTAGAAGGAAGGGAACAGAGGGTTAAAGTAAGACACTCAGTGTCTGAATAGAGAAGAGTTAGTAATGGAGTTCCACAGGGTTCAGTTTTAGGGCCACTTTTGTTCCTTGTATATGTCAGTGACCTACCACAGTCTGTAAATTCATTCATAAATATGTTTGCAGATGATGCAAAGATTGTGAAGAAAGTAGGAAACGAGAACAATGGTAGAGAACTTCAGGAAGATCTAAATAGTCTGCACGAGTGGTCAGAAGAGTGGCTAATGAAATTCAATACTTCAAAATGTAAGGTAATGAGAATGGGTACAAGTGCAAGAAGGCCCAAGCTTGACTACTCGGTGGCTGGAGTACAACTTCAAGAGACAGAAAATGAGAGAGATCTAGGAGTAAACATACTGGTAGATTTGTCTCCAGAAATACATATAAATGGCATAGTAAGGGCAGCATATACATTCTTATCAAATGTAAGGGTAGCCTTCAGGCACATGGATAAGGAAATGTTCAGAAATATTTATGTAACTTATGTGAGGCCAAAACTCGAATATGCAGCCCCCTTTTGGAATCCGCACTTGAAAAAGCACATAGCTAAGCTTGAAAAAGTTTAAAGACATGCCACGAAACTGGTGCGAGAAATACGTAATCTCAGTTATGATGAGAGGCTGAGGGAATTAGACTTACCATCACTCGAAGCTATAAGATTGAGGGGGGATATGGTGACAGTCTTTAAATTCCTTCATGGTTATGATAGAGTGGATAGGGATCGATATTTTGATATGGCTGGCTCTAGAACTAGAGGTTATAGTTTGAAGCTTCGTAAGAAAACTTCTTTGCAGGATGTAAGGAAATACTTTTTCATTGTAAGAGTAGTTGATAATTGGAATTGGCTAAGCGAGGAGGTAGTTAATGCTATCTCAATCCATAGTTTTAAGGACAGGTATGATAAGTATCACTAAGTAGAAAATGGAAGCAATCAGGAGACGAGAAGATATCAGCATTGGGTTCTTTCCCGTAAACACAATTAGGTAATCACAATAAGGAAATACTTTTTCAGTGTAAGAGTAGTTAATAATTGGAATTCGCTACTAAGGAAACATATCTCTCTTCACTTGGAATCCTTCAACTTTTTGTCAGTGAGGCAACATGGCTTCAGAAGAGGTAGATCAACAGTAACAAACTTATTAGAATTTTATGATGAGGTAAGCGAATCGTTCAGGAAAGAGAGAGCTGGGCAGAGTGCATATTCCTAGACTTCCAGAAAGCGTTTGACACTGTTCCACATGGAAGACTTATTAGGAAGCTGCAAGCAATGACTAGAATAGGTGGAAATGTCCTGAAATGGATAAAAACTTACTTAGAAGGAAGGGAACAGAGGGTTAAAGTAAGACACTCAGTGTTTGAATAGAAAAGAGTTAGTAGTGGAGTTCCACAGGGTTCAGTTTTAGGGCCACTTTTGTTCCTTGTATATGTAAATGACCTACCACAGTCTGTAAATTCATTCATGAATATGTTTGCAGATGATGCAAAGATTGTGAAGAAAGTAGGAAACGAGAACAATGGTAGAGAACTTCAGGAAGATCTAAATAGTCTGCACGAGTGGTCAGAAGAGTGGCTAATGAAATTCAATACTTCAAAATGTAAGGTAATGAGAATGGGTACAAGTGCAAGAAGGCCCAAGCTTGACTACTCGGTGGCTGGAGTACAACTTCAAGAGACAGAAAATGAGAGAGATCTAGGAGTAAACATACTGGTAGATTTGTCTCCAGAAATACATATAAATGGCATAGTAAGGGCAGCATATGCATTCTTATCAAATGTAAGGGTAGCCTTCAGGCACATGGATAAGGAAATGTTCAGAAATATTTATGTAACTTATGTGAGGCCAAAACTCGAATATGCAGCCCCCTTTTGGAATCCGCACTTGAAAAAGCACATAGCTAAGCTTGAAAATGTTCAAAGACATGCCACGAAACTGGTGCGAGAAATATGTAATCTCAGTTATGATGAGAGGCTAAGGGAATTAGACTTACCATCACTCGAAGCTATAAGATTGAGGGGGGATATGGTGAGTCTTTAAATTCCTTCATGGTTATGATAGAGTGGATAGGGATCGATATTTTGATATGGCTGGCTGTAGAACTAGAGGTCATAGTTTGAAGCTTCATAAGAAAACTTCTTTGCAGGATGTAAGGAAATACTTTTTCATTGTAAGAGTAGTTGATAATTGGAATTGGCTAAGCGAGGAGGTAGTTAATGCTATCTCAATCCATAGTTTTAAGGACAGGTATGATAAGTATCACTAAGTAGAAAATGGAAGCAATCAGGAGACGGGAAGATATCAGCATTGGGCTCTTTCCCGTAAACACAATTAGGTAATCACAATAAGGAAATACTTTTTCAGTGTAAGAGTAGTTAATAATTGGAATTCGCTACTAAGGAAACATATCTCTCTTCACTTGGAATCCTTTAACTTTTTGTCAGAGAGGCAACATGGCTTCAGAGAAGGTAGATCAACAGTAACAAACTTATTAGAATTTTATGATGATGTAAGCGAATCTTTCAGGAAAGAGAGGGCTGGGCAGAGTGCATATTCCTAGACTTCCAGAAAGCGTTTGACACTGTTCCACATGGAAGACTTATTAGGAAGCTGCATGCAATGGCTAGAATAGGTGGAAATGTCTTGAAATGGATAAAAACTTACTTAGAAGGAAGGAAACAGAGGGTTAGAGTAAGACACTCAGTGTCTGAATAGAGAAGAGTTAGTAGTGGAGTTCCACAGGGTTCAGTTTTAGGGCCACTTTTGTTCCTTGAATATGTAAATGATCTACCACAGTCTGTAAATTCATTCATGAATATGTTTGCAGATGATGCAAAGATTGTGAAGAAAGTAGGAAACGAGAACAATGGTAGAGAACTTCAGGAAGACCTAAATAGTCTGCACGAGTGGTCAGAAGAGTGGCTAATGAAATTCAATACTTCAAAATGAAAGGTAATGAGAATGGGTACAAGTGCAAGAAGGCCCAAGCTTGACTACTCGGTGGCTGGAGTACAACTTCAAGAGACAGAAAATGAGAGATCTAGGAGTAAACATACTGGCAGATTTGTCTCCAGAAATACATATAAATGGCATAGTAAGGGCAGCATATGCATTCTTATCAAATGTAAGGGTAGCCTTCAGGCACATGGATAAGGAAATGTTCAGAAATATTTATGTAACCTATGTGAGGCCAAAACTCGAATATGCAGCCCCCTTTTGGAATCCGCACTGGAAAAAGCACATAGCTAAGCTTGAAAAAGTTCAAAGACATGCCACGAAACTGGTGCCAGAAATACACAATCTCAGTTATGATGAGAGGCTGAGGGAATTAGACTTACCATCACTGGAAGCTAGAAGATTGAGGGGGGATTTGGTGACTCTTTAAATTCCTTCATGGTTATGATAGAGTGGATAGGGATTGATATTTTGATATGGCAGGCTCTAGAACTAGAGGTCATAGTTGAAGCTTTGTCAGAAAACTTCTTTGCAGGATGTAAGGAAATAGTTTTTCAGTATAAGAGTAGTTGATAATTGGAATTGGCTAAGCGAGGAGGTAGTTAATGCTATCTCAATCAATAGTTTTAGGACAGGTATGATAAGTATCACTAAGTAGAAAATGGAAGCGATCAAGAGACGGGAAGATACGAGCTTTTTGCTCCTTCCCGTAAACACAATTAGGTAATCACACACACACACACACACACACGCACACACACACACACACACACACACACACACACACACACACATATATATATATATATATATATATATATATATATATATATATATATATATATATATATATATATATATATATATATATATATATATATATATATATATATATATATATATATATATATATATATATATATATATATATATATATATATATATATATATATCCTCAGTATTTCGCCTATTCTTGCAGCCTGTCCTTTTCCTATTGAGCATCATTACCTCATTTCTGACTTGTCCTTAACCTTTTACTTTTCCTTCCTTTTCATGTTTTCTTTGTGCATGGGCCTTTATTAATGAGGGCAATTTACTTGCCTGTTCCTGTGTCACGCTCATAAAAATAATGCATATATCCATTGTTGAATAAATGAAAAACAACAGCGGATATAGAATTCGCTACTCACCCTGGAAACAGGTCAGAAAATATAAGATACAGAGCACTATTTAATGGAGTCTAATATGAACAAGAATATCGACCTGAGTAATCAAATAAACCTACACAAACCGACACGACTTCCTTTTTTTTTTTTTTAAATATACCTTCTGTCTCTACCTTTCTCTCCCACCAACGCCTTGATGCACGACCCTCTCATCATGACTTCCCACACTCCCATTACCATGCTTCCCCCACACCATTCATGGTCACTACTCTAGCACATAAACATAGTGAACAGATTATACTGCCCAAAAGTCGGTGATATAAACGAAACAAAAATATTAATGTAACCAGAACGTTGTATAATTTACATCTGTTTTTTGCCATGTTATGTAGAAACAAAGGCCTCATGGAGTGGATCCCACGCTTCTCTTCTCAGACATTTGACCTGGAACTAATATTTTTATCCACACCCACCCGATATGTTCTTGGTGTTGACCTTGTTGAAGGACAAGTAAAATTTTAAATTAATTTGGTCTAGGCATGTACAGAAAGTCCTACCTTATTCTCCTCCTTTTTATATCCTGTAGCTTATCCAAGGTGTGGAAGCTTTAAGCACAATGTTAGGCAGCAGACACTTAACTTTACCAAAAAAAAAAAAAAAAAAAAAAAAACTAAAAAAAAGAATAAAAAAAGAGGGGCATTTAGGCCCAGAAGAACTCTATACCTTCCCAAATAAACACATTGTTACTCAGCCTCGCTTATCTCTTCCTTATACTCCTGGCAGGAGTATAAGACATATAGTATACTTCAAAAAATACTGGCAATAATTAATATCTAGCAATAACTACGCTAATTTACACCGCACCCATCATATCTATATATAAATTACTATAAGTAAACAAGCATATAAACAGTTAAATAAATCATAATATAATCTATATACATAAAATGCGTCACCAAATTCTGACACTAGAAAGTTGAATGGGATTACCATATTGTAATTGGTACAGTGCTCTACTTGGAAGGTGATGGACCCACATTCGAGCTCATGGCAGAACGATAAGGTCATTCAGCTTTAATTCCCCAGCTGCAATTCATCTGTGTCCACCCCAAAATGGGGGGTAATAGTAACATCTAAATCGTAAAAACGGGAAAGTTAAATGGTGAACTAAACATGGAATTTTTATTTATGAATAAATATATTAATAGTATAATTATGTCGTTATCTATTTTTACTTGGCATCGCACCACCCTGGACTCCAGGCTCCACCAAAGTTCGCTGGATCGCACGATAAGTCGGGCAAGTGAGTATCGGCAGGCAACATACTTGGCAATTCTTCCAAAAGTCGGGCTTCTAGCTGCGCGGCTATGACAGGTTCGATCTCATATAAATTTGTCGTTTCATTGGGATCGTCTAGAGAGAGAGAGAGAGAGAGAGAGGTGGGGATTGAATATGTGGTTTACCTTGAAGCATACGCTTAGTTAGGCTAGGCTAGTTTTTAATTACTTTAGATAATTAGAATTTATTAAATTTTCTCTATAATGTTTACAGTCCTTAAATATATAAGTCCATTTAAGTGAATATTTTCTGTTAGTTTTATTTATTTACTTATTTATATATTCATTTGTTTAAAGGTGCATGTGCATACAATGTAAAATGCACCAGTAACCTGCTATGTTCATAAGCGTACTCACCAAAATTTCTGACATGACAGGGGTTAAGAATCAACAGGTGTCAGTACTGACCCTTCTATATTACTGACATAACTAAGATAATTCATAAACCGAAAACCTCCAAGTATCGTAATACCAAACCATAGTGCACTTGTGCTCTGCTAATACGGAATTTTGAGATCAAATATGAAAAATGCTTCTCAGTCTATCCATAGACTAAGTTAGGCTTAGTCATGTTAGCTTGGTTAAAGCTCCTTTCTGAATTTCTACTACCCTACCTAACCTAACAAAACCTAATCTTACAACACACTTCCTTAACTCCCCTTAGTAATTTACCATTATACTATACACTGCTCCTCCAGCTGGAAGTTATAT
>JAXCGZ010010918.1:0-14745 GCA_037179515.1 Halocaridina rubra | reverse complement strand
TAGATGAATTCCTGTGAAGATGCCACGTAAAATATTGAAAATAAACTTAGACCACCCAGGCGAGATGTTGCCTCTGGGCAGTCTCGGCGCCAAAAGAGAGCGTCTCCTCGTTGTGCTTCGTGACGTCATCTGTAGGAGACATTCCTAGAGCAGTAATTGGCTCTGATTTCATTTTAAGGACTATTTTAGTGGTGGTCCCTGGCAGGCAATTATAGCAGAGATGCAAGGGAGAGACAGTATTTTTAGGTGCAACAAGTGGAAGCAAATAAAATAAAACGAGAATACTAATGAAAAGTTAGGTTACTGGTTCTTCTTTTCTTAATTTTCTTGGCCCGTTGCAGACAGAAAAATAGGAGCAGCCTTTATATTGGGGCTATACTTCTACACGTACAAGAAGAGTAACTAAGCTATTTAAAATTAGCTATAAGCAAAAATACAAATTGCAAATAATCATAATCTGCGAAAGTCAAGAAGTGGGAATTAATTTTTTTAGTTAGAAAATAACAGTTATATTAAAGGGAATTATTTTAATTTTTTTAGTTAGAAAATAACAGTTATGTTACTAATTTAATTAATAAGGCATCTAACAGCCTCTGTTGACATTGAGCGAAACACTCTGTCACAATACATACATATATACAGTATATATACTTACATACAGAAGCTCCTCTACTTTCGAACAACCGAGTTACGCACATTCACAGATAGGAACAAAAACTTACCCAATATCAATGCATGTCTAAATGTATTCTGCTGAATTATTACATCATTATGACTGTACCAATATTCTTAAATACCATGTACTTTATGTTTTATGTAGTAATTAAGTGTCTTTGCCCTTATTACTGTATAGTATTGCATATGTATGTAATGTACAGTACTTTTATTTACCTATAAACACAACTTAGGAACAATTCTACTTACAAACAAACTTCTTGAACCTAACTCGTTCATAAGTTGGGGAGTGTATATATATATATATATATATATATATATATATATATATATATATATATATATATATATATATATATATATATATATATATATTATATATATATATATATACATACAGTGATCCCTCGTTTATTGTGAGGGTTCGGTTCCAGGAACGGCTGCGATAGGTGAAAATTCGTGAAGTAGGATCACCCTATATACATAGGTATTTTACATTTATTTTTACCTTTACTGTATAAACTGCACTGTTAAAAAACCACCCTTTACTTTATTAATAACAGTGTGCAAGCTTAAATTTATATGAAAGTGATAGGTAAACTACTGTGAATGAGGTGATGATGACGTGACAGACTCATATACATAGGTATTTTATATTTATTTTCACCTTTACTGTATAAATCCTCCCTTCACTGTTAAAAAACCACACTTTCCTTTATAAATAACAGCATGCAAGTGTAAATTTATATGAACATGATAGGTAAACTGACCGTGAATGAGGTGATGATGTGTATAGACTCCAGAGGAAATTATTCCGCAGCCAATGACAGGTTTACCGCTGCTTTTTGTGAGAGAAGAACATGGTAATGGGGAGTTGCTGTCGCTGTTTCTTCTTTTGTTGGAAGATTTTCTTGTAATGAATCATGGCATCATCGAGAAGCTTGCAGAAGGTCACCAAACGAACCATATTATCGTCCTGTTCTTGCGAGAGTTGTTGGACTGCTTTCACATATTCATACATGGCTGCCAGACGTTCGAGTGTAAGGCCAGGTTCTTTAATTTCTTCGTGCGTTTCCTCTGGTTGTTGTTCTTCGTCTTCTTCGCTTGCTGATTTTTCATTTCCTCCAGGTCTTCATCAGTCAAATGCTGCGAGTGGCAGTCGATCATTTCATTCACGTCTTTGTGAGTCATATCTTTAAAGCCTTCTCCTCTTAGAAATGCAGCCAGCTTCACAACTTTCACACCTGCTCAGTTATGAACTTCATCAGGAGCGAATCCCTTGTAGTCGTAGATGACTTCGGGCCACAATTTCTTCCAGCTGGCATTGATTGTGGCCTGCTTCATCTCTTTGATTGCATTCTGAATATTTTGAAGGCATGTAGCAATCGTGTAGTTACGCCAGTAAGTCTTCAGTGCGAATTCTTTGTCCGAATCCATGGATTCATCAAGGTTCACCAGGGCATTTCGTGTGTAGAGGGCCTTGAATGCATGAATAACGCCTTGATCCATTGGCTGAATCAGTGATGTCATATTTGGTGGCAGGAACTCTACTTGAACACCGTCATATTTGAGACTAGTTGCGTGGCTGCTAGCATTATCCATCAAAAGAAGGACTTTAATTTCAAGGCCCTTTTCCTCAAAATAAATTTTGACCTGAGGGATAAAGCATTAGTGAAACCAGTCCAGTGTGAAGCTTTTCGTGATCCAGGCCTTAGGGTTATGCATCCAATACATTGGCAGCAGATTCTTATTTTTATTCTTCAAAACCCCAGGGTTCTTAGACTTGTAGATAAGCCCGGACTTTATCACACAGCCTGCAGCATTCCCGTGCATGATGAGGGTAACGCGGTCTTTGTGTGCTTTAAATCCCTGGGCTTTAGCTTCTTTCTTGAAGAGAAAAGTGCGAGACGGCAAGCTCTTCCAAAATAACCCAGTCTCATCCATGTTAAACACTTGCTCAGGAGCATATTCCCCTTCAGCGATAATTTTCTTAAAGTCGTTGTTCACATAATCTTCAGTTGCAGCTGTATCTGCAGAGGCAGCTTCGCCATAAACCGAAACGCTCTTTAGTCCATAGCGTTGTTGAAATTTGGCAAACCATCCCTTGCTTGTCACGAACGACTGTTTCTTCGGTGGAGAATCGCTAGAGGGTCCTGGTTGTGGGTCGTCGAGATGTTCTTTCTGCAGTCGGCAATCCACAGGGCCAAAGCAGATTCCATCCGCACTATTATCTTATTGCGGGGTGTTACGACCGTCTTCGCTGTTGTACTAAATGAAATACTGGCTATTTTCCTGATATTTGCCTTGTCCTTTTTGACGTATGAAAAAGATTCGTTGAGGCCTAAATGGCGGCCGACATTCGCAAACTTCTCCTTCCTTCAGCATATCTAACAGTTTTACCTTATCTGCTAATGGTTAACATCATCCTTTGCCTCTTAGGCTTACTAACATAAGCCTTAGAAGATGAAGGACGTTTGGGAGGCATTGCACAGGTTGAAAAAAGTGAGTAAGCAAAATCACAAGCACAGCGTATTAAGAAGCACATCGCGAACGGCACACATTTGAGTTAGACTGGACGGATGAGGCGAGACAATGGAAGATGGTGGGAGAACCAAGCTTCAATCATAGAGCCAATCAGACCCCATGATACAGAACATACAGAAAAACAATTCTGTGATTCGTTGTCTCCCACCCTTTCAGCCAATAGCATCCCATGAACTATCTCACGTAGGTGCGAGCCTTTGCGTTTTCCAAGACGCCAATACAGTGTACACTATCGTACAGTATTTCGCATGGTGCAATACTGTGAGTTATATGTTTAAATTTATGTTTTTTACTATTTTTTACTGTTTTTTTTTATTCTCAGGCTAGGAAATACTTTTTTTTATCAAGAAAATAATGAAAATACTGGAAATTTTAATATGTACTAGCTCACGTAGGTGCGACCCTTTGCATTTCCGAAACGCTGATACCGGTATTGTTCTTTCTATGGAGCAGAGTTACATGTTTATATATATGTTTTTTTTTTTTTTTACTATTGCTTACTGTTTTATTATTCTTAGGCTGGGAAATAAATTTTTTTTGATCAATAAAATGAATAAAATATTTTTTTTCAATAAAATAATGAAAATACTGAAATTTTAAATTTTGTAATATTTTAATTTTCTCGCATATACCCAGAAATAAAAAGCTCGCCAAAAAAACCGCAATGCACTGAATTTGCAAAATTTGCGAGGGATCAATTCGTATATATATATATATATATATATATATATATATATATATATATATATATATATATATATATATATATATATACAATATATATATATATATATATACACTATATATATATATATATATATATATATATATATATATATATATATATATATATATATATATATATATATATATATATATATATATATATATATATATACACAGTAATCCCTCGCTATTTCGCGGTTCACCTATCGCGAATTCAGTGCATTGCGGAGTTTTTTGGGCCCAAAACTGATAAAATAAAACAGCCTTTATCAGGCTGTAAAGAGAAACAGAGATGGAGTGTAGTGACCTCTCAGATGTGAAGGGATTATAGAAGATGTGTAATGAATATCCAATTCTCTGTTGGGTTTTAAAATACCTCTGCATTACTTTCATGATGTCTATTCCAAAAATTCTCCTTAGATATTTTTATTATTATTATTATTGGCGACAATAACTGAATTTTTTTTTTTTTTTTTTTTTTTTTTTTTTTTTTTTTTTAAAAGAGTGTGACACCGGGATAGGCAGAAACTGCCCTCATCAACAAAGGCCCGGGCACGAGAAAATACCAAGACGAAGGAAAAGAAAAAGTTAAGGGCAAGGCAGAGATGAGGTAATGTCACACAAAGGAAAACGACAGACAGAAAAAACAGACAAAGTAAAGAGGACCTAGAGATATGGAGGACTAGGCTCTGAGATGACGATAGATCTGCTTTTTGAAGGATGAAAGGTCGTAAGAACTAGGAAAGACAGAAGGAGGAAGAGAGTTCCAGAGTCTGGAGGTAGATGGGAAGAAGCAGTCGCTGCACCGACCAATCCGCGAGCTACAAATCTCGACACAGTACCTGTGAGATGAGGCCGCTTGGCGAGTGTTACGCAGCCTCGGCAGTGGAGGAGGGATGCAACTCGCCAACTCATCAGAGCAGCGATGGAAGTAGTAGCGATAGAAAAGCGAAAGGGAAGATACCTTACGGCGAAGAGAGAGAGAATCCAAGTTAGAAGTAAGAGAAGGATCATTAATAAGTCTGACTGCCTTAGATTGAACCCTATCAAGAAGATAAGTAAAGGAAGAAGCACCCCAGATGTGTGAGCAGTATTCTAAGCAGGGGCGGATAAGACCTTTGTAAATTTTAAGTAACTGCAATGAGGAAAAGTAATAACGAAAACGAAACAAAACCCCCAATTTTTTGGATGAAGATTTAGAAATTTGGATTATGTGATTCCTCCAAGACAAGTTAGAGGCTATGTGGATTCCTAATATATTGATAGAGTTAAGAGGGTAAATTTCATTAGTTTCGAAGACATTAGGGTTATCTGGAGGAGAAGAAGATAAAGAGATAGCCAGAAACTGTGTCTTGGAGGCATTGAATTTAACTAAATTTTGAGTGCCCCATTCAGATACTCTCTGCAAATCGGAGTTAAGAGTAGAAGAAAGAGTGATACGAGATTGATTACGAGTAACAGATGAAGGTTGTGAAGAAAAGGCAGAGGAAAAGTGAAGGGTAGAGTCATCGGCAAAGGCATGAAGAAGAGAGGAAGATGGGGACTGTAGAAGATCATTGATGAAGAGAAGGATGAGAGTAGGTGAAAGAACAGAGCCCTGTGGAACACCACTGGAAACAGAGAAAGGGCTAGATGTTGCGCCATCAACAACTACAGATATAGAACGGTCAGTAAGAAAACTGGAAATCAGAGAACAGAAAGAAGGGGTAAAGCCGTAGGCAGGGAGTTTGGCCAACAGAGCCTTGTGCCAGACTCTGTCAAAAGCCTTAGAGATATCAAGGGCGACGACAAAGGATTCCCCATAGTTCCTCAGAGAAGATGACCATACATGAGTAAGATAGGAAAGGAGATCACCAGAGGATCTTGCCTTGCGGAAGCCGTACTGGTGATCGGAGATAAGTGAGTTAGATTCAAGGCGTTTCAAGAAGTGAGCATTGAGCAAAGTTTCGAAAACTTTAGCAATAGAGGAGGTTAGAGCAATAGGTCGGTAGTTAGAAGGAATAGAGCGGTCACCCTTCTTAGGAACAGGCTGAACTAGAGCATGCTTCCAAGATGAAGGATAGATACTGGTTGACAGAATGAGGCGAAAAAGACGGCAAAGCACGGGAGCCAGTTCATCTGCAAATTCCTTAAGGAACCTTGCAGGGATACCATCGGGACCAGATGCCTTGTTTGTCTTTAGAGAGCGAAGAACCTTATGAACTTTGCGTGAAGAAAGGATAAGGGAGGGCATAGGGTTAGAGAGGGGAAAAGACTGAGGAACAGGTGTGCTGAAATCGTTGATAGAAGAGTTGGCAGAAAAATGAGAGCCAAAGAGAGTGGCTTTGTCAGTGGGAGAGCAAGCTATAGAACCATCAGAACGAATGAGAGGGGGAAAGCTTTAGTTACAGAAGTTTTTGGAGAGGTTTTTGGCTAAGGACCAGAAGCATTTGTCAGTGGGAGAGGAGTTAAGGTCACCAACTTTCCTTCTTATAAAGGAAGCCTTAGACCTTCAAATCTGAGCTGTACAGCGATTCCTAGCTATAATAAAAGCAGAGCGAGTTAAATCGGAAGGAGAGGCTTGGTAAGATCGGTGAGCCTGATTCCTAGCCTGGATAGCCATGGAGCAGGCACGGTCAAACCAAGGTTTAGAGGGAGAGAAAGTTTTTGTAGAAGAGGGGATGTACGCCTCCATTCCCGCGGTCATGATCTCGGCAACTTTTACAGCTACCCGATCAGGGTTGCGGGACCGAAAGCAGTAGTCATCCCATGGAAAGTCAAAGAGAAAGTTACGCAAATTTTCATATTGAGTTCGCTCGAAGTGCCAAAGGCGGCGTTGAGTAGGAGGGATTGGTGGAGGGGGAGCGAAAATGGAAGAGACAGAGATCATGGAGTGGTCAGATTTACCAAGAGGGGAAAGCACGGAATAAGAGTAGTTTGAAGGGTTAGAAGTAAAAAAAAAGGTCAAGAATGTTAGCAGCATGTTCGTGACGATCAGGAACACGAGTAGGATGTTTAATAATTTGCTCCAGATCATGAGTAATAGAGAAAGCAAGAGCCTCGCTTCCTCCCACATCAGTGTGAGAAGAATGAAGCCACTCACTGTGGTGTACATTGAAGTCTCCAATGTAGAGAACTTCGGCATGTGGGTGAGAAGATAGCAAGGACTCATGGCACGAGGAGAGATATTCAAAGAAAGATACAAACTCGGTGGAGTTTGGAGAACAGTAGCAGAAGCAAAGGATGATAGTGGTAGTGGAGAGATAGACTTTTAGCCAGAGAACATCAAAGTCAGGAGATTCAAGGTCCATGAGCCTCACAGTAGGAGTGTTAATGTTGCAGTAAGCACAGACCCCACCTTTGGAACGAAAACGAGTATACAGATTATAGTGGGAGATTTGGAAAGGGTCAGTGGAAGCATGTATAGACAACTGGGTTTCAGATAGGAGGAGGAGGTTAGGGAGGAAAGAGCCCAAGTGCTGTTCCACAGACGAAAGATTAGAGTTCAGCCCACGAATGTTTGAATAGTGAAGAGTGAAAGAAGCAGATCCATTAGGAGGTGCAAGGTTAAGAGCAGAACCATTACTACCACCAGGCGTGTCTGCCCTCAAGCCAATGGTGGAGTCAACACGAACCCCGGAGATTCTTCGCACCCCACTATGCCGGGTACTGGGGGCCATTAGTTGTGAACCTTCCATAAATAATGACAAAATGTGAGGAAAAGGAAAGTAAAAGAGACAGATGTGCAGAATGTTGTGACTTGTCAAATGTAATGGAATAGCAAGAGATGTGTAATGAATATGCCAGAATATTCAGTGTAGATGTAGGCATGAGGAAAGAACCGTCCTGAAGGAAGATTCAACCTGGAACTGTCTGGACCAGTCCTAGTTGCATCCTAATACCTTCAGTCGTAGTCTTTCAACAGGCGGGTGGTAACGCGCTGGCTTCGCATTCACGAGGTCGAAAGATCGGTCCCCGTCCAAGACCGAGAGTTTAAGCTGTTTACTGGCAGGAACTGCTGTGGGTGGACATCACAGTGGGGGGTTGGGGCTTGTCCTGGCTGACGAATACCCATTGTAAAATGGAAATAAAGTTTATATAAAGTTTATACTATGATTATTGTGGAGATTATTATTATTATTATTATTATTATTATTTATTATTATTATTATTATTATTATTATTATTATTATTATTATTATTATTATTATTAAGGGCTCATTATTGTGTCTATGTCTGTTGGTTTATTTACTCTAATAACTGTGCACAGTTCCCCTCCCTAGTTGGCTGGGACAAAGAGGGTATGGGGGGTTGGGTAGAATAGAATGTTAGAGAGAGAGAGAGAGAGAGAGAGAGGAGAGAGAGAGAGAGAGAGAGAGAGAGAGAGAGAGAGAGAGATATGCACTCTTTTAAAGTTTCATCATGAAATGAGGACAGAGAGTGATTTTAAAATGGAGGGAAGTTTATTATTAGATTTCTCTCTCTCTCTCTCTCTCTCTCTCTCTCTCTCTCTCTCTCTCTCTCTCTCTCTCTCTCTCTCTCTCTCTCTCTCTCTCTCTCTCACTTTAATTTTCAAGATTAGAGTATTATTTATAATGCTTGGTTCTAGACACTATTCTATCTGCACGAAATTTTAACATAAATAGTGTCAACTGAGAGAAAAAGAAAACATTTACAATTCATTCAAAGAGAACATATACTGTATTCATGGGAAACTTAAATGAAATACCTGTACAGTATGTATATTCTCTACACGCTATTTCCCTATACGAATTACAAATTTGTAATAATAATAATAATAATAATAATAATCTCCACAATCATCATCAGAGGAAAATTATTGTTGCCAATAATAATAATAATAATAATAATAATAATAATAATAATAATAATAATAATATCTACTGAGAATTTTTGGAATAGACATCATGAAAGTAATGCAGAGATATATTAAAACCCAGCAGAGAATTGGATATTCATTACACATCTTTTATAATCCCTTCACATCTGACAGGCCATTACACTCTCCATCTCTGTTTCTCTTTACAGCCTGATAAAGGCTGTAAATTTTGGCCCGTCCTGATGTCACAATCATTAAAAAAAATATATATATATATATATATATATATATATATATATATATATATATATATATATATATATATATATATATATATATATATATTTTTTAAAGGGGTTCCTACTTCGCGGAAATTCACCTATTGCGGCCGGTCCCGGAACCAAACCCTCGCAATAAACGAGGGGTTACTATATATATATATATATATATATATATATATATATATATATATATATATATATATATATATATATATATATATATATATATATATATATATATATATATATATATATATATATATATATATATATATATATATATATATATATATATATATATATATATATATATATATATATATATATATATATATATATATATATATATAGTGGTGATCCCAATCCACGAACGCCTGTGCCCATGAACAAACCAACTCGTCAACAAAATTTCGAACAAATTTTGACCCCAACCCACGAACAATATCCAACCCACAAGCACGCATGTGTCGGTCAGGCCACCACATTTCCCACTCGCCCATTCTTAGTTCTGCATTGGTGCCCGCGCTGTGTGTTGTTCGTTCAAAATCTGTTCGTAGTTCTTGCTTTATTTTCTATTGTTTTACCTCTCAGATAGCCCTAATTATGGCTCCTTAGAAAGTTAAAATTGTCAATGATATTGGTGTCAAGCACCCTAAACGTATAACAGTCGAAACAAAGAAAGAAATAATTTGTAAACATGAAAATGGGGTCGTGTCCCCGATCTTGCCACACAATATAACATGGCAAAATTGATCATCTGTAGTATTTTAAACAATAAAGAGGTCTTAAAGGCGGCTGATGTGGCTAAGGGAGTAAATATATTAATGAAGAAGAGGTCACAGTTGATAGAAGAGGTAGGAAAATTATTTTTGTTGTGGGTAAATGAAAAACAACTGATTTGAGATAGTATTAGCAAGGCCATAATATGCGCTAAGGCTCTGCAAATCCGCCATGATTTAGTAGCGAACTCTCTCAGTTCTATTGGTGCTAAACTTGACAAATTTAAAGCCAGCAGAAGCTGGATTGAACACTTTTGTTGACGAACTGGGATTCATTGCGTCATTAGACATGGAAAGGCGGCTAGTTCAGACCAAAGTACAGCGAATTTTTACGTGAAGGAATTTGCTAAATTTGTCGAGAATGAAGGTTTTTTCCCGTAACAAGTTTTTAATTTTGATGAAACAGGACTCTTTTGGAAGAAAATGCCTAAAAGAACCTATATAACCCAAGAGGAGAAGTCACTGCCTGGCCATAAACCAATGAGAGAAAGGCTTACATTTTTATTGTGTGCTAATGCTAGTGGGGACTGTAAGATCAAGCCTCTTTTAGTTTACCACTCTGAAAATTCAAGTGTTTTTAAGCGCAATAACGTGTTAAAGGCTAGCCTTCCGGTAATGTGGAGGTTAAATCCAAAGGTTGGGTCACGCGGATTTTATTCCAAGAGTGGTTGATTGAAGTGTTTTTTTGCCTTCATAGCGTCATTAGATATGGAGAGGCGGATAGTTCTGACCAAAAAGCAGCGAAGTCTTATGTGAAGGAATTCGCTAAATTTGTCGAGAATGAAGGTTTTTTTTCCCGCAACAAGTTTTTAATTGTGATGAAACAGGACTTTTGGAAGAAAATGCCTAAAGGAACCTTTATATCCCAAGAGAAGAAGTCATTGCCTGGCCATAAACTAATGAAAGACAGGCTTACACTTTTATTGTGCGCTAATGCTAGTGGGGACTGTAATATCAAGGCTCATTTTGTTTACCACTCTGGAAATGCACGTGTTTTTAAGTGCAATAACGTGTAGAAGGCTAGCCATCCATGAATATGGAGGTCAGATCTAAAGGCTTTGGTCATGCGGATTTTATTCCTTGAGTGGTTAATTGAAGTGTTTGCGCCAGCAGTGAAAAAATATATTGAGGAAAATTATTTGCCCCTTAAGTATCTCCTCATAATGGATAATGCTCCTGCCCGTCCTCCAGGTCGGTCTGGAAGAAAATCTTGCTATACATTACGACTTAATTAAACTTAAAGATCTGCCTTCCCAACACCACTCCTATTCTCCAGCACATGGACCAGTAGGTATTTTCTAATTTTAAAAAGTTGTATACAAGGGTCTTTTTGCCAGGTGTGTCCAGGTCACCAATGACATGGCTTTGACCCTTTGTGATTTCTGGAAAGTCCACTTTATTATCCCTCACTGCATTGACCGCAATGAAAAAACATGGAAGGAGGTCTCGTATCGCACATTGAACTACTCCTGGAAGAAACTTTGGCCAGGTTGTGTGACTTATAGAGACCTCGAGGGCTTCAGGCAAATGTTTGGGCTTGGAGGTCAATGAGGAAGAGGTGGAGGAGCTGGTGGAGGACCACAAAGAAGAACTTACCATCGAAGAATTAGTTGAGTTGCAACGTAAACAAGTGATGATTCTCCAGACCTCTAGACTCTGGAACTCTCCTCCTCCTTCTGTCTTTCCTAATTCTTATGACCTATCATCCTTCAAAAAGCAGATCTATTGTCATTTCAGGGCCTAATCCTCCATATCTCTAAGTCCTCTGTACTTTGAATGTTTTTTCTGTCTGTCGTTTTCCATTGGTAACATTACCTCATCTCTGCCTTGTTCTTAACCTTTTTCTTTTCCTTTGTCTTGGTGTTTTCTCGTGCCCGGGCCCTTATTGATGAAGGCAGTTTTTGCCTTTCCCGGTGTGAAAAAAGAGAGAGAGAGAGAGAGAGAGAGAGAGAGAGAGAGATTTATTTTATTAATTTATTGCGCCAAGGCGTCAGACATTACATGAGTTCATACAAATAATGCTTCAAATGGATATAAAACCAAGAATTGAACATGGTTTACAGGGAGGTGTACATATTGATAAAACATTGCTGCATACTAACACACAACTCACAGAATGGCAGCACAGAGTACATTATATGCAAAAGTAAAGCTCAGAGAAACGCAGAATGCACAAACAGAATTATATAGCAACATACAGAAAATATATGTATAATTCAATATAATTAATGGCCACCAAAGTGAGGAAAACGAGCAAGAATAACATCAAGGTTGTCATCATTAAGTAAAAATGAGCAGATCTGTATTAAGTTCTGACCTCGTGGTAAAACATCTCTCACTGTGGGGCACTGAAGACAATAGTGGTCAAGAGTGTTAGCATTAGTTCGGTCGCATAATGTACAGGAGGTGTACTGTGGCATATCTAGAGTCTGGGAGACCTGCCATAAAGGCCGATACCCCATTCTGAGCCGAGCACTAACTACATTGTTTTTCCGCACCATTAACCCGCGTCTGCGATACTTGTAGCGACTGTGAAGGAAGTGATCATGGTGCTGTATGGACACACTGTTGGCCCTCTCCGTGTCCCTGCGCTGGACCGTCATGGCAAACCCAGCTGAGTAGATGATGTTACGTAGGCATCGGAGGGAGGGCTCAGCGTCCACAGCATGCCCATCCAGCATACAGGCCGCCTTGGCAAGACGATCCGCTGTGTCGTTGCCAGTCAGCCCAATGTGGGATGGAGTCCACACAAATGACACAACAAGAGAAGCATCCCGAGCGGCTGCGAGGCGACATAGTATATCTCCCACAGCACGGCCACAGATAGGTCTTGGCGAGGATAGGGCTTGTAGGGCCGATTGGGAGTCACAAATTATTACCCCATTCACTCGTCGTCGAACAAGGAGAGTCACGGCATCCAAGATGGCATTCAGTTCACAGTAGGTGGAGCTCGACGAGGTGGGTAGTCTACGGCCAATCCATGAATCAGCCGGCACAGGCGGCTCCATGGTGGGGGAAAACACAGCACATGCCGCCCTCCCATCTGCTTGCACAGAACCATCAACATAGACGTGGTGTGCTGCAGGGACAGACGTGGATACATCAGCGATAGTCTCCAGAGCTAACTGTCTCTGCAAGGGGGGATAGACATCCTTCGAGGTCGGTGTATATGTGACAGCGGGGAGGGGGACACGCCAGGGTGGTAAATCTGGGACAGCCGCCTGCACTGGCAGGTCGATGTCAAGGCCACTGAGAATGTCACTCACCACCCTGATAAGGTTATGACCTCCTGCTCGAAGTTGGAGCCTGGGTGCGTCTGGATCAAGGGACGTCCTCATGACAGCAGAGAAGTACGGAGCAAGAAAGGGGTAGTGAAGACACTTAACAGTAAAATAGGACACATTGGCATAAATCCTCTCCACAAGAGGGGGTAAGTTGAGCTCCAACTGCATACTCACAATACGGGTAGAGAGAGAACATCCCAAGATAAATCTCATGACTCGATTCTGGAACTTTTCAAGTGGCTCGAGAGCTGGTTTAGGAAGTTGACACAAGGCAGGAGACAGATAGTCAACCACTGACCGAAGTAGTAGGATGTAGAGGGTCCTCGCCACTGGGATGGAGACTCCTGCAGCATTGTTGGCAAGCCACTTGACAGGTGCAAAGCGGGGCTCCAGACGGTCAAGAAGGCTCTTTACAAAGGGATGAATTCGTTGACGAGCAGGTATAGCTGGGGTGATCCGGACAGGTGCACCTAAATACGTGTACTGTGTGCAGTGAGGGATGACATTACCACCCATGGCGAATGCGGGCAGTGCTCTGCAGTTGCGTGAAGTAAAAATCCTGCTTTTTTCTGGGGAGATAATAAGGCCACAGGAGGTAGCAGACACGTAAAAGTCATGGAGCATGTGCTGAAGGTCGTGAGTTGAGGTCGTGTGGATGCATATGTCGTCCGCATAGCAGGTAACTGTAGTACCGGGGATGACAGGAAGGAGGGAGAGTAGACGATGCATAAGGATATTGAATAGAAAAGGACTTAGCACACCCCCCTGAGGAGTACCCAGTTCAAACCGTTCATAGGAGATATACGACCCTTTAAAAAGGACGCTTGATGTTCTGTTGCAGAGATATCCCCGTATCCATTTCAGTAAGTTCCCCCGAACTCCAAAGTCCACCAGCTGGTCAAGAATAATTTCCTTGTTGGCTATATCGAAGGCAGATTTGAGGTCCAGGAAGGCGACCACACTGGTGGGAGAAAGACGGGTGTAGAGTTCAGCGAGGCAGTGATGTGTGCTCCGTTGTGGGAGGAAACCATAAAGACTGGGGGAGAGTTTATCCTGTAGACGGTGCATGAGCCGGGCAAGAAGGATGCGTTCAAACACTTTGCTGAAGCAGGAGGTGAGGGAGATAGGCCTAAATTTGTCGGTTCCAGGTTTTGGTAGAGGAATAATAGTGCTTCTGGTCCAGGCAGAGGGCACATGCCCCAAGCAAAAGCAAAGATTGAAGAGCCGCAGTAGGGGGTTACCAGGAACTTTCTGAAGAAGACGGAGAACTTGATATGTAAGACCATCCTCCCCAGGGGCAGTAGCCTTAATCCTAGCAAGAGCACGTCGTAGTTCATCCTCTGTGAATGGGATGTCATCCTCTTCATCCGTCTGTAGTAATGCACCCATTAGGCGGAGGTTACGAACACTGCGGTGGGTGGAGAGTGCCTCTTGAACGTTCCCGGGAAGGTTGCAAGTTTGTGACTGTGCTGACCAGGTAGTAATGAGGTCCTGAGCGTACTCAAGTGGACTGTGGTGTAGAGCACAGGTGGGTTTCTTCTTGACAGCCTTCCTTATAAGATGCCACATAGTCCCAGCGCTAGTCTGATGGTTAATACTATCCGTAAATTTCTGCCAATACTCCGTTTTTTTGTTTT
>JAXCGZ010010917.1:5000-14773 GCA_037179515.1 Halocaridina rubra | reverse complement strand
CGGTTCTCAGACATCTGAGGTGTATCGTATGTAACCCTCGCATAAGACAAATTTCTCCATCCCTGTCTATCTATCTATCTATCTAGAATCACGTGATAATGATTAATAATAGCAATGGGAACATATATTTGGTGTTAATGGTGATTATTGTTGACAATCATTATTCCGGTGATAGTGATTATAATTGTCATAATAGCGATAGATATAGGATGTCAATTTACTTAGTGATAGTGGTAATTATAGTTGTAATAATAGTGAAGGGAAAAATTGTGTTTGCTTTTAATAATGGGACATGCGTTGATAATTATTACGTCATGATAGTTAAATTTGCAGTAAGAGTGATTAGGAAAGAGTATTTTGGTGATAATGTCACAAATTATTAATTGTGTAATAATGATGGGGATAGCTTAGGTGTTCACAACAGTATGATGGTGATAGTGATAATTATCTTTGTAATAATCGTGAAGGGAAAATTACATTTGATGGTGATAATGGTGTTAATATTTGTATTCTAAAACCTTTACATAGAAAAGAAAAAAAAAAGATCATGGCTGTCACTTTTTTTACTCAATTAGTTTTTCCTTTTTCCGGCCATTAATATAATTATTGGTTTAATTATATTAGTGTGTAATTATGTATTTGCTTTTATCGTTCCTTTTGCAAATTGGTTAGATTAATGTGTAAGTCTAATTGAATTGTGAAGGTAATATTTTGTTTAGTGGATTTTTTACTCATTTCTCTGTATGTATTTTGATGCTATTGAATCTTTAATATTTTTATTCATATATTTATTTATTTATTTAGTTTATGTATTGCTTTGTAAATATAATTGTTTCATGTAAATTTGATTTATTAGCTTATATATATATATATATATATATATATATATATATATATATATATATTATTTTTATTTATTTGTGTGTATATTCGTTTGTAACTATCATTGCTTCATATATATTTTCTTATTTGTTCTTATATATGTTTAAATATTTCTTTATTTTTTTATTGTATGTTTTTGAATGTCAATGTTTATTTTATATATTTGATTATTTGTATATTTGTTTAAATATTGTTTTTATTTATTTGTTTTTATATTTGTTTATGAATTTAATTAGTATGGAAGAAGAATGGTGCTGTTTCAAGGTGGAAGTTATGAAGTGTGCCGAGGCAGTGTGCAGAAGGAGACTAACTGGGGGAAATAAAAGGAAAGGTAGTGAATGGTGGAATGAGCAGGTGAGTGCGATTGTAGCTGAAAGGAATTGGGCTTATGAGGTATGGTTGCAGGTAGGTAGTGTAGAGGCGTATGAAAAGTATAGTGCAAAGAGGAGGTTAGCAAAGCACATGGTGAGGGAGGCAAAGAGAGAAGTGGATGTAAGGTGGAGCAGATGCTTGTCTTAGAATTATGAAAGGAATAAAAAGATGTTTTGCTAGGAAGTGAAAGAGTGAGGAAAGGTGAGTGTGGTAGGGAGGAGAGGATGAAAGGAGCAGATGGGCAATTGCTAGTGGATGAACTAAAGGTGAGAGAGGGGTGGGCTGAATATTTCAAGAACCTATTAAATGAGGAAGATGATAAAGAGGCAGAGATTGTGACTGTGGGAAACGAATGGAGAATGCCAATGTTAGGTGATGAAAATTAAAGAGAAATAACAAGAGGAGGTGCATTTGGTATTGAGAGCAACGGAAGCAGGTATAGTACCAGGAATAGATAGGTGTTGTCCTGAATGCTTGTCAAAAGGTGGGGAGGCATTAGTAGAATGGTTGGTTAGGTAGTTGATGTATGTTTCTGGAAAGGGAGGGTCTCAGTTGATTGGAGGAGTGCATGTGTAGTTCCACATTACAAAGGGAAGGGAGATAAGTATGAGTGTAGTAGTTTTAGAGGAATTAATTTGTTGAGTGTAGTTGGTAAGGTATATGGAAGACTGTTAATCTAGAGAATTAGGAAAGGTACTAAGAGATTGATTGGGGAAGAACACTGTGGGTTCAGGAGAGGAAGAGGATGTGTGGATCAGGTGTTTGCGGTAAGACAGGTCTGTGAGAAGTTCTTGGAGAAAGGTAGTGACACTTCATGGGCTTTTATAAACTTAGAGTAAACGAATGACAGGGTAGATAGAGAGGGGTTGTAGAGTGTGTTGCGACTGTATGGAATAAGTGGAAGTTTGTTGAATGCGGTGAAGAGTTTTTACATGAATAGTAGAGCATATGTTAGAGTTGGAAATGGTATGAGTGATTGGTTTGAGGTGAATGTATGGTTATGTCAAGGTTGTGTAATGTCGCCTTGGTTATTTATTGTGTTTATGGATGGAGTGGTAAGGGAAGTAAATGAAAGAGTATTAGACAGATGCTTGGAACTAGTGGGTAAGGATGGAAGGTTGTGGAAATTAAATCAGTTGCTATTTGTGGATGATACTGTCCTGGTGGCTGATATTGAGAATGAATTGAATCATTTGGTGACTGAGTTTGTTAATATGTGTGAAAGAAGGAAGTTACGGATCAATATTGGTAAAAATAAAGTCATGAGATGCAGGAGGAGTGTTAATTCTGGCAGATTGAATGTAGGAGTGAATTGGGAGTTGCATGAAGAAGTTGAGAGTTTTAAGTATCTGGGGTCGCATGTATCAAGGAGTGGATGTAGAGGTAAATCACAGAGTGAAAGAAGCAAGTAAATGTCTAGGTGGGCTGCAAAGTGTAATGAGAAATAGATAATTGAGAATGAATGCAAAGTGAAGAGTATATGAAGATGTGATTGTGCCGACAGCATTGTATGGAGCAGAGACTTGGAATGCAAGAGAGTATGAAAGGAATAAGTTGAATGTAATGGAGATGAGGTGTTTGAGAGGTATGATTGGTGTATTTATCTAGAATAGATAGAGTAAGAAATGAGGATGTCAGGCAGAGAACGTGTGTTGGAATGAAACTGTAGGTTAGGTTAGATCAGTGTGTATTGAGTTGGTTAGGACACATGGAAAGGATGAGTGATGAATGAATAGTGAAGAGGGTGTGAAGTGCAGAAGTGATTGTAGTTAGGTCAAGTGGGAAACCTAGAATGAGATAGATGGATGGCATGAAAAGAGCACTGAATGTATGTAGAATGTCAGTGGAAATGGGAAGAGTGCATGCAAGAGATAGAAATGAGTGACAGAAGATTGCGCATAGATGATGCGGGCCAAAGGAATTCTCGCACCTGCTAGCTCAGTGAACTGTGTTGGACGGGTGTGAGGGCAGTTGCCCTGTGACGAAGTAGTGAGGGTGAACCAGCTGCGGCTTTCGGGCTCATTGTAGAATATCCTTGCCCGCATACCTTGTGGATGACCCAAGCAAGGTGGAAGAGTGGAGACGTGGCAACCCTTTATCCCCAAGAAGCTGAGAAGAGTGGTTGAGGTAAATGTGCATCGTGGTAAATGCGCATTTCTAGGCTCGGCCACCTCCCTTACAAGGGGGAATGAGGCCATGTTTATATGTATATGTATGTATTTTTCAATATTTATTGTTTTTATATTTTTTAATATATATATTTACTTTATCAGTTTTTTGTTAAATTTTGTGTTTTTTAAATTATTTATATTTATTTATTTATTCATATATTTATTATATACTTTATTATTTATGTTTTTTATTATTTTCTCTTTCTCGCAGCCTTTATGTTATTCATTTGTTCATTTTATATATTTATTTTATTCATATATATATATATATATATATATATATATATATATATATATATATATATATATATATATATATATATATATATAGTATATATATATATGTATATATATATATATATATATATATATATATATATATATATATATATATATATATATATATATATATATATATATATATATATATATATTAGGGGTTGGAAAGAAGATGATAATTCTCCTCATAGTATTTCTTATTACGGTAAGCAAATAAAGGGGATATTTCTTGTAATCGGAAAAAAAAATGACTACCCTCATATGCCTGATTGTCATAGGAGGCAAAGAAATGGGATAGGGGACCGGAAGATTCGCTCCCTTTACCTCCTTAGTATTCTGTTCTTTCCTCAAGAAAGAGAGGTGAATGAAACTTCTCTGCATTTATGGTTCTGATATTGTTGGGTTCACAATTTTATATTCACGTTGATATGGTGTTATGTTGTATGGAAATGGTTGAATATCCTTGCTGACAACCATCTCAAGCTGGAATGAGGTGAATTCGTCAGGTTTTCAGTCGGAGTAGTTTAAATGGATATCACTACTACTTCTACTACTATAGCTACTACTGCTACTAACTACTATAACTACTACTACTACTACTAGTACTGCTACTCGAAATGGTTAACACTGACTATTAATTTTGAAAACTCGTTGATTCCATAACACTTGATTTTCCACCGCAGCTACTACTGTGATACTACCACTACTATTACTACTATTGTTGCTCAAGCTACTACCACTACTACTACTACTACTACTACTACTACTACTACTACTATTGTTTCTCTGTCCCCAACAATTGACACTAAATGCGGGCGCACATCATGCCTATAACGAGTCTAAAACAATAGAAATGTTGATTGGGAATCATAATTATTTCCCCATCATATATCAATCCAAAATAGCTTTTTATTCTTTTGTCTGAAGCGTAAATAGGGAAATGTCGACCATTGCTGTACCATTAATAGATGCTCATTTGGGCATTACGAAAGACACGTGATGGGGCTGGAATTCACATGTGATTGTTGGACTGGACTGGAATTGGAAACTCTGGAATTGATGCTGGTCTGGAATTTACGCCCATTACTCTCCCATTAATAAATGCTGATACGGATGACACGTTAAGGAATGGGAATTCGAACGTCTCACTAGGAATTGACGAGAATTATTAATTATGGAATTAATGGTGGTGTGGACTTTGATTTTTTTTTTATATATAGAATTTCAAGTTGGAGGCAAGTGTAGGTTTAATGAATTATAGAATTTAGGAATTGTTGGCATTGACGTATTTGGGGAATTGGGAATTTTGGGATTTCTGAATTTGAATTAATGATGAGAATTTGGTACTTGTAGAATTGAATTTTTTACACGATCCTGAGAATTCTTGGTAGGAGCGTGATTTCGGAAAATGGGATGTTTTGGAATTCTGGAATTGGAGGTAATGTGGAATTAATAGACTAGGGTATTATGAATTTTAAAATTATCTTACTTTAAGAATTTTCAGTTATGGCTTTAAATTAGGAATTGGAGTGGGAGGAGGAGGAGGAGGAGATGATGGTGACGATGATGATGATGATGGTCTGAAATGTAAAAGAAAATTAGCATAATATCAATGCATATACTCTGATAATAGTTAATGGCTTAGACGATAATTAATTGAAAGTTTCATATATATATATATATATATATATATATATATATATATATATATATATATATATATATATATATATGTATAACACACACACACACACACACACACACACACACACACACACACACACACACACACACACACACACACACACACACACACACACACACACACACACACACACACACACACACACACACAAGCTCAGAGCTTCAGAGCAACACATGAAACTTATGTGAGTACACATGGTACCATTTTCTAGTGTGTGCTCATCATTCTAGACTTAGAGTAGGAGTTGGGAGACGACAGACGTCACCACTCTCTAATGACTGTGTGAAACTTGAGCCTTGCCATGTAGAAATCTTATTTGTGAACTTTAGGTCCATAATCACATTCTAATATTAAGTCAGGTGAGCTTTAGAGGAGGTGAAGTTAGAAAAAACGAATTGATTTTTACACTGAAATGTAATTTTCCTATTGATCTGTGTGAAAAGGTCGATTTCGGTAGCCATTTCTCTTTATATATGAGGGGGGGGGGGAAATATGTCGATAAACTTAATATTGATAATTTCATGTAGAAAATCACAAGGATAAACTACATTTAATATAATATAATATAATATTCCTCGTTTTATGTGTCGCTATTATTATTATTTTTTTTAAACCTTTATTTCCATTATACAATGGGTATGCGTCAACCGGGGCAAGCCCCACCCCCCCCCCTACTGTGGGGACCAACCACAGCAGTAACCTGCCAGTAAACAGCTTAAACCCTCGATCTTGGACGGGAACCGATCTCGCGAGCTCGTGAATGCGAAGCCAGAGCGTTACCACTGTACTAGCCAGAGGCTAGTATCCGTTATGGGAGTGGACTCAGCGTGGCTGGTGAATGAAGGCTGAATACCCTTCCTAGCGCTCCACAGTGGGCTTGATCGCTGTTATGTTGACTCAATGGTCTCCTCCTGGTAGGCTGCAAGTTAATCATTTCCCTCAAAGGACAATATTGAATGAGAACAAAAATAGATAAAATTGTAGACGATACATTTATTAATGAAATTATGAAATGTTTGACTGATAGTTAATGAGAGTGCTAAAATAGTATCGTTCTATCGTAATAGCCATTTGGTTAGCATTATAGTATATTCTTATATTTCTTAGAATTGCTTAGAATGCTAGGTATAGTAGTAAACTCATATATATATATATATATATATATATATATATATATATATATATATATATATATATATATATATATATATATATAGAGAGAGAGAGAGAGAGAGAGAGAGAGAGAGAGAGAGAGAGAGAGAGAGAGAGAGAGAGAGAGAGAGATAATACTATGGCGTTCTGAAATTATCCGCGGCAGCAGTAGCAGCAGCTAGTAATTATAAATGAGGGACAGACAAACGCCTGGTGCTAGAATGATTACAGGCATCTCATTTGACGAGGAGAGTAATTAATTAAATCTACCTCCGGGTAATTAATTATTGGTAATATGTTAATGAAGACGTAATAAGACTCTTTTTCTCTTCGTCGCTTTTTATTTTTTTTTTTAATAAGAGAAAAATATATATTTTTATATGAGTTTACTTTATGCGTCATTCAGAATTATATTTTGGGGGGATTTATTTGTTATATTTTATTGTAAGATAGATTGTCATATTTTTTTTTTACTTGTGAGTTTGTGAAATCCCTCACCCATACTTTTTTTTTTTTTTTTTTTTTTTTTTTTTTAAGGTAACTAATATGTTTTTTATTTTGTGAAATTCCCTCCATATTTTCTAAAACATCCTTCACTCAGAATCATTGTTTAGCCTTTGTTTGACTTTTTTTTAAAGAGCAAAATGATTAATATGTTTTATTTGAGTTCCTTTATTTTTTTTTTCTTTTTTGGCATTTATACATCAGTCGAAATTATTTAGGGCATTTTGTTTTTTCTTTGAATAAGAAATATAAAAAAATTTAATTCAAATAAAAATATTTATAACATTTTCATAATTCGTGTGTTACTCATATGTAATTTTTTTGGCTTAAATCTGTTTTTGTATATATATATATATATATATATATATATATATATATATATATATATATATATATATATATATATATATATATATTAGTGTCTACCAGGCATCTTGGTGAAAGGTGAAAGGATATATATATATATATATATATATATATATATATATATATATATATATATATATATATATATATATATATATCCTAAATTACTTATGTATTAATTATATTTGTCTTTATTTATTTAACATTTTGAATTTTATTTTATTGTATGAGAATTATGTCGTGTCGTGAAGATTCTGCTCCTTCCTGGACCTCACACATCGGAAGATGTAATGACATCTTCTGAGTTGACAGGGGGTGGGCTACTACAGTTGTGAATATTATTGATTGGACGATAGCTGTGTGGTTTCACGACAGAAGAACTTTACCCATATAACACTGTGGATGGCCAATGCAGTGAGGTTGTGGGGGAGGGGAATAGTAGTTCATCTTGATTCCCAAGGAGCGTAGAGGGAAGAGATGGAGTATGTGCTTTGACTCAGCCACTCCACTTGCAAGTTGGCTGATGACCAGTAGTTTATATTTTTTTTTTATTATAAGAACATAAGAACATAAGAATAGAGGACACTGCAACATGCCTACTGGCACACACGAGGCAGCTCCATTTTTTAATTGTATTTTCAGCATGTCTAACCTATTCTATTCTACTCTACTTATTTATTCTGTTTTTCTTTATATGATTTTTCTAATAAGCACTAACCTATTCATACCCACCCTACCTCTGTCATATGCCTATCTAATCTACATTTGAAGGTGTCTAAGGTATTGGCATTTACTATCCTACTAGGAAGCTTGTTCCATGCATCAGCTACTCTATTACCAAACCAATTTTTACCAATTTCCCTTCTGAACCTAAATTTATCAAGCTTAAATCCATTATTACGAGTTCTGGTTTGATCATGAATTTTTAAAACTTTATTAACATCTCCCTTGTTAATCCCTTTAAACCATTTATACACTTCAATCATATCCCCCCTAACTCTTCGCCTCTCTAGAGAATGTAGATTAAGTTTTTTTAATCTGTCCTCATATGGTAGATTTCTGATATTGTGTATCATCTTGGTCATTCTTCGTTGCACTCTCTCCAAGGATTCAATTTCCATTCTATAATAGGGTGACCAGAATTGCACAGCATAATCTAAATGGGGCCTAACTAATGCAAGATAGAGCTGCAAAATAACTTTTTCCGTCCTATTGCTGACGCTTCTTGAGATAAATCCTAAAATTCTGTTTGCTTTATTTCTGACTGCTGTGCATTGCTCTCTTGGCTTAAGACTACTACTCACAAGAACTCCCAAATCCCTTTCACACTGAGAACTCATGATTTCATGGTTATTTAGCTTATAACTAGTATTGTCTTTTATAGTACCCATTTTAACTACTTTACATTTTTCAACATTAAATTCCATTTGCCATTTGTCCGACCATTCAGATAATCTATTTAGATCTTCCTGTAAAGCATGAATGTCTTCTTTTCCATTTATAGTTCTACCTATTTTAGTGTCGTCTGCGAATTTACTTAGGTTACTACTGATATCCGAATCCAGATCATTTAGATATACGATGAATAATAGAGGACCCAGTACCGAGCCTTGTGGTACCCCGCTTGTAACCGAGCCCCACTCTGATTTCTCTCCATTTATGCAAACCCTCTGTTTTCTGTCTTTTAACCATTGTTTGATCCATCTGAGCACAGCTCCTCCTATACCATGAGCTTCCAGCTTTTTAACTAATCTTTTGTGAGGAACTCTATCAAAAGCTTTGCTAAAATCTAGATATATTGTATCATATTCTTTGCCACAATCTACTGCCTCGTAAACTTCTGAATAAAAAGACAGTAAGTTTGTAAGGCACGAAAAACCCTTTAGAAACCCGTGTTGTGAAAGTTTTATCAGTCTGTGTAATTCTAGATGTGCCCTTATTTTATTTGCAATTATGGATTCTAGAATCTTACCCACTGTTGACGTTAAACTTACCGGCCTATAATTATTCTTTTTAACACGTTCTCCTTTTTTAAATATTGGTACCACATCTGCCAATTTCCACTCCATGGGTACCGATCCTAATTTTATTGAATTATTAAATAATGCAGTTAGAGGACAACTAAGCTCTTCCTTGCATTCCTTTAATATTCTAGCATATATTCCATATACTTGATTTGCTAGTAAAGGGGAGTTTTCACGGTCAAACGGTTCGACGAACCGTTTGACCATGTAAACAAGTGTTTGAAGTGATGTTCGAACGTGTGAACGGGGTATTTGGTTGTCGAACACGGAACGTGTTCGACAACTAAATACCCCGTTCACACGTTCGAGCATCACTTC
>JAXCGZ010010917.1:0-2500 GCA_037179515.1 Halocaridina rubra | reverse complement strand
TATATATATATATATATATATATATATATATATATATATATATATATATATATATATATATAACCTCAGGACAAGATTCGAAACTAGATTTGAATTATATACAAAAACAAGCCTTAAGTGAGGTTAGGGAGATTGAGTAATATGAACAATGAGCAGAGCAGAATATATACACTCCTAGCTTCAGAAGGTAGCTGCGAGGTTTATTTCTTCCCTTTATACTCTCGGTGGTACAGTTGGTATTGCCCTGGCTTACCTATTATGTACCCTATGTTTGAATCCTGGTTAGAGACAATATTGTTTTTAATGCTTTCAAGAATATGCATATATATATATATATATATATATATATATATATATATATATATATATATATATGTATATATATATATATATATATATATATATATATATATATATATATATATATATATATATATATATATATATATATATATATATATATATATATAGTAGGTTGGCCCATGGCACCAACCGCCCGTTGCAGTACTACAGCTGAAGGGTCTTGTGGACTTAACTAAGACTGTCCTGGACAGTTGGATGTTAAGTCTTCCTTCAGTTACGGTTCTCTTTCTATGCCTACATCAACACCGAGTATCTTGGATATTCGTTACACATGTATTACTATCCCTTCACATCTGACAAGTCACAACACTCGACATCTTCGTTTCTTTTTTTTTTCCTTCGTGCCCAGGCTTGATGAGGGTAGATTTTTTTTTTTTTGGCCTATCCTGGTGTCACAATCACAATATATATATATATATATATATATATAATATATATATATATATATATATATATATATATATATATATATATATATATAAATGAAACATATTTTACTCGTGGCCGAAATTCGAACCTAAGAGACATAATCGATGTGCCAAGGCATCACCAGCTACACCACTGAAAGTTTTAAGGGAATAAATAAATCTCTCCGCTAATTGCTAAGCTAGGGAATGAACATATTCTTTTGGATGCCTTTTATTCGTTTTACTGCTGCTTCCCAACCTCACTCGTGGCTTTGTTTTTACATTCAATTCAAAGCCTATGCTACATTGGCATCAATTGTGATCATATAAACACATTAACAAATGTGAAAGCATGAACCATATTTATCCCCTAGCCAGGATTTGAACCTAAGACTTAATCAATAAGCCAAGGTGACGCCATCGAAGATCTTAAAAGAAGAAACAAGCCTCTCAGCTAGCTGGTAAACTGGAGAATGAATGTATTCTTCTTAATGCTTGTTGTTTATTTAAGTGCTTCTTCCCATCTTCACTCGTGGTATCATTTTTGCATTTATTTCAAAACCCGTGCGATATAGGCATCAGTATTGATCAAATAAATGCATTAATATATATGAAAACATGAAGCATATTTTACCCCTGTGCAGGATTCGAACCTAAGACACGCAATCAGTGGGGCAAATCACTACCAATGACACCATCGAAGGTCGTAAAAGAAGAAACATAGCTCTCAGCTAACTACTAAACTAGCATATGAACCCATTCTTCTGAATGCTTTTGGTTTATTTTACAGTTTCTTCTCAACCTCACTCATTACAGTTCAAATCTCATGTTATTTAGGCATCAATAATGATCAAATAAACACATTAACATATGTGAAAGCATTAAACATATATTGCCTCTGCCTGGGATTCGAACCTAAGACATAATCAGTGTATTAAGGTGGTACCAGTTACACCACCGAAGGCCTTAAAAGAAGAAACAGGACTCTCTGCTAACTGCTAAGCTAACCAACGATTGCATTATTCTGAAGGCTTTTTGTTCATATTACTGCTTCTTCCCAGCTTTTCTTGTGGCTTCGTTTTTGCATGTAATTTAAATTTCATGCTATGCAGGTATCAATTATGGTCAAATAAACACATTAAAATATGTGAAAACGTTTAGCATATTTTGCTTCTGGATGAGATTCAAACCTAAGACAGCCAGTGTGCCAAGGTGCTACCGATGGTCTTAAAAGAAGAAATTAACCTCTCAGCTAACTGCTAAGCTAAGGAATGCATGCATTCTTCTGAATACTTCTTGTTCATTATAGTGCTTCTTCCCAACCTCATTCTTGGCTTGGATTCGCATTCAGTTCAAATCCAATGTTATATAGGTGTCAATATTGATCAAATAAACATCTTAACATATGTGAAAACATGAAAAATAATTTGCTGTGGCTGGGATTCGAACCTAGGACACAATCATTAAACCATTGCGCTACGAACTACGCCACCGAAGGTCTTAAATGAAGAAAAAAGCCCCTCAGCTATTTGTTAATGCTAGGGAATGAACGCATTTTTTCTGATGCCTTTTGTTCAAGTGTCTGTATATTTTGTTTGTGCATGTAATGTTTATTAGTGTATTAATGTATAATTACATATTTATAGATTTACGTATTTATTTGTTCCGTGTCTTGATTAACTATTTTATTTGCCTGTTTAATGAGTTAAGTATTTATTAATTTACTTATA
>JAXCGZ010010916.1:0-14804 GCA_037179515.1 Halocaridina rubra | reverse complement strand
AAAGAGAGAGAGAGAGAGAGAGAGAGAGAGAGAGAGAGAGAGAGAGAATAATGGAAGAAGAGACAATATTTAGATACTATGAGAACAGACAAGCTATAAAAACAAAAGATAAACATTTACATTATATAAGCTTTCTTAACATTTTTCCGTTGAGAGATAAACAGATATACTGATAGACAAATTTACCATATAGATACATCTCCATAGACAGTAAAAATAATGTTGTACATGCAAGTTTTCCATGCTCTTGAACAGACAGGAATATAGACAGACAGACATGAAAACATACAGATAGATTAATACATACACAGACAAATAAATAACTTAGTATGACATTTGAAAAACTAGTGTACGGACAATTGTCCCATAGGACAATTCCCTCTGGGACATAGCCCCTCCTTACATTCAATGAAAACCCGGATAATTTCGTCTTGATGAAATTAAGCGAAATATATCATATAAATAAGAAATAATGAATGAAAAGCAGTTCAATAACAACATTTTGTTATATCGTATAGGGCTAGGTTAAGTTATTTCGGTTAGCATACATTAGGTTCGTTTAAGGGCAATCATTTTAAATGGCATTTATCCTGGGGAAACAGTCTTAAAGGGCAACTTGAACAGTATTTCAAGACTTAAAAAAAAAATCTGATTGCAGAGATAAGAGAATCGTAAGATCAAAAATATCCAATTAGTAACCAAAATGAAAGCAACACAATTAAAAAAAACTGAAAAAAAAATCCCACGGTCCCGAAAGAGAGTGAGTTAGGGAACGTCATGAAATTGGGGGGAAAACAGGGGGACTTGGGGCCATAAATAAATGAGAACAGCTAAGTAAAGGCTATGCAATAACCATTACTCTCAGTACATGCCTGTCACTTCCTGGCTACTGTGTATTAAATGATTAAATTCACCTCTCTCTCTCTCTCTCTCTCCTCTCTCTCTCTCTCTCTCTCTCTCTCTCTCTCTCTCTCTCTCTGCTCAAAGTCTGACTGTGCGACGATATTGTCCAGCTATAACCCTACACACTTAAGAACTCACTTAACTTTATAAGTTATTACTACGGACACCATTAGCTTCTCCTTTTCCACTATGCTATAGGAACTACTTTGGGTGAGGGGCACCTGAGACCTCCAAGGAATTAAAACAAAGATATATATATATATATATATATATATATATATATATATATATATATATATATATATATATATATATATATATATACATATATATATATATATATATATATATATATATATATTATATATATATATATATATATATATATATATATATATATATATATATATACACAGGGTGTTCGGAAAGTCACTGCACTTTTCTAATCAGATTTGAAAACAGCGATAACAGCATTTATTCAGTCGAGCAACAGATAGCGGTGTTCAGAAGCAAAATAAGAAGGATCCAAGCCTGTATTGACGGTAACGGGGGTCACTTTCAACATTGTTTATAACTGTCATTCATATTTACCTCCTGTATTCTATACTGAAACATGTCTATTAATAAATATATAAGTGCACAGTGACTTTCCCAATGGCATTGTACTTTGAGAAGATGACCAGATTAGGTTAAGAAATTAAGGACTTCAAGTATTTTTAAGTTGTTTTCATTAATGGGAATTTTCCTAATATATTTTTTTTATGACTGCGACACCAGGACGGACCATAAATATAAATAAATCTACCCTCATCGGGCCTGGGCACGAATAAAACATAAAGAAAAACAGAGATGGGGAGTATTGTGACTTTTCAGATGAGAAGGGATAATAAGACATGTGCAACGAATATCCAATATTATTCGATGTTGATGTAGGCATAGAAAGAGTAGGTATCTGAAAGAAACCTTGACATTCTTATATATATATATATATATATATATATATATATATATATATAATATATATATATATATATATATATATATATATATATATAAATCATATTTTGCCCCTGACTGGAACTAGAAGCTAAGGCACATAATTACTGTGGCAATGCTATCAACTACAACACTGAAGGTCTAAAGGAGAAGCAAACCGTACAGCTCAACTGCTATACTAGGAATGAACGCATTCTCCCTGAATGCCTTTTTAGTTCATATTACAGCTTCTCCAAACCTCACTCGTGGTTTCGTTTTTCGAGTTTAATTCAAACCACAGCTATATGGGCATTAATAATTATAATCATATAAACACATTAACATATGTGAAAACATGAATCATATATTACCCATGACTGGGACTCAAACCTAAGACACATAATTACTGTGGCAAGGCGCTATCAACTAAAGCACTGAAGCTGTAATAAGAACAAAACTGGCATTCAGATAGAATGCGTTCATTACTAGTAGGCAATTGGAGTTCAGTTGTAAGGATTGCTTCTTCTTTAGACCTTCAGTGGTGTAGTTGACAGCGCCTTGGCACAGTAATTCTGTGTCTTAGGTTCTGGTCCCAGTTAGGAGTAACATGATTCATGTTTTCAAACATGTTAATGTGATTATTTGATTATATATATATATATTATATATATATATATATATATATATTATATATATATATATATATATATATATATATATATATATATATATATATATATATATATAAGATCAGTGGTGACACATTATACAAACTACAGGCACTACCAAAATTGCTAAAAGTTCAATGTCCTTATTTGACCCCCGAGGGATAACAACAAGGACAACAATGGCAGCAATAACTGGAACTGTTATTACGCACTGACCCATATTCCCAGGACACTGTAAACAAAGTTAACAAAAAGCAAGAAACCCATATTCCCTCCCTCCCTCCCTCTATCAATGGCATCATACGCCCACTCCCCCCTTAATTCCATATCGCAATATCAAAACTTATAATATATATCATTCCCGTTTCATAATATTTCCCAAAAGCTTTCTACCCATCCTAAATATATATAACATTATAATGCGACCCACTTGCTCAGTTCCCATAGCCCACACACACTATACTTAGATAAACATATTGGAATTGGCAATAAAATTATTGCATGATAACATTGCTATTGCATAAATGAAAATAATTCAATTCTCTCTCTCTCTCTCTCTCTCTCTCTCTCTCTCTCTCTCTCTCTCTCTCTCTCTCTCTCTCTCTCTCTCTCTCTCTATTTATCTATATTAACTATCTATCTCTGTGTGAGTTGCGTGCGTGCGTGCGTGTGTGTGTGTGTGTGTGTGTGTGTGTGTGTGTGTGTGGGTGTGTGTGTGTGTGTGTGTGTGAGAGAGAGAGAGAGAGAGAGAGAGAGAGAGAGAGAGAGAATCATGCAAACAATTCATCACGTACTAATAAAATAAACCACACAGACACACAACCATAGGCACATACAAAAGAGCCAATTTGCATAGAAAATAAAGGAATTCTTGAAGTCGACAGGTCAAGTGAATCGAAATGGTGGGAGAGGGGGGTTGGTAGAGTTGGTGTAGGGTGGGGGGGGTCAAGGATGTCAATTTGCTATTTAAGGTGACGTGGAGTGGCCCCATAAGTGTGTACTTTACGGCAGACTGGGACCAAGGTGCGAAAACTCAACATTAATAGGAATAGAAGAGGAAGAAAGAGGAGGAAGAGGAGGAGGAAGAGTACTAAAGAAGAAGAAGAAGAAGAAGAAGAAAAAAAAGAAGAACAGGAGAAGGAGAAAGAGGAGTACAGAAGCAGATAAATAATATGCTAAAGCAAACTCTAAGGTATGCATTATGGATAATGGATATAAAGTTAGTTCATGGTCAATAATTGGCTATTTTACTCAGTAAAATAATATCCGCTTAGGGAAAGGTACCAGCCGCCCGTTGAAAGACTACGAGTGAAGGTATTAGGATGCAACTAGGACTGGTCCAGACAGTTCCAGGTTGAATCTTCCTTCAGGACGGTTCTTTCCTCATGCCTACATCTACACTGAATATTCTGGCATATTCATTACACATCTCTTGCTATTCCATTACATTTGACAAGTCACAACATTCTGCACATCTGTCTCTTTTACTTTCCTTTTCCTCACATTTTGTCATTATTTATGGAAGGTTCACAACTAATGGCCCCCAGTACCCGGCATAGTGGGGTGCGAAGAATCTCCGGGGTTCATGTTGACTCCACCATTGGCTTGAGGGCAGACACGCCTGGTGGTAGTAATGGTTCTGCTCTTAACCTTGCACCTCCTAATAGATCTGCTTCTTTCACTCTTCACTATTCAAACATTCGTGGGCTGTACTCTAATCTTTCGTCTGTGGAACAGCACTTGGGCTCTTTCCTCCCTAACCTCCTCCTCCTATCTGAAACCCAGTTGTCTATACATGCTTCCACTGACCCTTTCCAAGTCTCCCACTATAATCTGTATACTCGTTTTCCTTCCAAAGGTGGGGTCTGTGCTTACTGCAACATTAACACTCCTACTGTGAGGCTCATGGACCTTGAATCTCCTGACTTTGATGTTCTCTGGCTAAAAGTCTATCTCTCCACTACCACTATCATCCTTTGCTTCTGCTACTGTTCTCCAAACTCCACCGAGTTTGTATCTTTCTTTGAATATGTCCTTGCTATCTTCTCACCCACATGCCGAAGTTCTCTACATTGGAGACTTCAATGTACACCACAGCGAGTGGCTTCATTCTTCTCACACTGATGTGGGAGGAAGCGAGGCTCTTGCTTTCTCTATTACTCATGATCTGGAGCAAATTATTAAACATCCTACTCGTGTTCCTGATCGTCACGAACATGCTGCTAACATTCTTAACCTTTTTTTTTACTTCTAACCCTTCAAACTACTCTTATTCCGTGCTTTCCCCTCTTGGTAAATCTGACCTCTCCATGATCTCTGTCTCTTTCATTTTCGCTCCCCCTCCACCAATCCCTCCTACTCAACGCCGCCTTTGGCACTTCGAGCGAACTCAATATGAAAATTTGCGTAACTTTCTCTTTGACTTTCCATGGGATGACTACTGCTTTCGGTCCCGCAACCCTGATCGGGTAGCTGTAAAAGTTGCCGAGATCATGACCGCGGGAATGGAGGCGTACATCCCCTCTTCTACAAAAACTTTCTCTCCCCCTAAACCTTGGTTTGACCGTGCCTGCTCCATGGCTATCCAGGCTAGGAATCAGGCTCACCGATCTTACCAAGCCTCTCCTTCCGATTTAACTCGCTCTGCTTTTATTATAGCTAGGAATCGCTGTACAGCTCAGATTCGAAGGTCTAAGGCTTCCTTTATAAGAAGGAAAGTTGATGACCTTAACTCCTCTCCCACTGACAAATGCTTCTGGTCCTTAGCCAAAAACCTCTCCAAAAACTTCTGTAACTCAAGCTTTCCCCCTCTCATTCGTTCTGATGGTTCTATAGCTTGCTCTCCCACTGACAAAGCCACTCTCTTTGGCTCTCATTTTTCTGCCAACTCTTCTATCAATGATTCCAGCACACCTGTTCCTCAGTCTTTTCCCCTTTCTAACCCTATGCCCTCCCTTATCCTTTCTTCACGCAAAGTTCATAAGGTTCTTCGCTCTCTAAAGACAAACAAGGCATCTGGTCCCGATGGTATCCCTGCAATGTTCCTTAAGGAATTTGCAGATGAACTGGCTCCCGTGCTTTGCCGTCTTTTTCGCCTCATTCTGTCAACCAGTATCTATCCTTCATCTTGGAAGCATGCTCTAGTTCAACCTGTTCCTAAGAAGGGTGACCGCTCTATTCCTTCTAACTACCGACCTATTGCTCTAACCTCCTCTATTGCTAAAGTTTTCGAAACTTTGCTCAATGCTCACTTCTTGAAACGCCTTGAATCTAACTCACTTATCTCCGATCACCAGTACGGCTTCCGCAAGGCAAGATCCACTGGTGATCTCCTGTCCTATCTTACTCATGTATGGTCATCTTCTCTGAGGAACTATGGGGAATCCTTTGTCGTCGCCCTTGATATCTCTAAGGCTTTTGACAGAGTCTGGCACAAGGCTTTGTTGGCCAAACTCCCTGCCTATGGCTTTACCCCTTCTTTCTGTTCTCTGATTTCCAGTTTTCTTACTGACCGTTCTATATCTGTAGTTGTTGATGGCGCGACATCTAGCCCTTTCTCTGTGTCCAGTGGTGTTCCACAGGGCTCTGTTCTTTCACCTACTCTCTTCCTTCTCTTCATCAATGATCTTCTACAGTCCCCATCTTCCTCTCTTCTTCATGCCTTTGCCGATGACTCTACCCTTCACTTTTCCTCTGCCTTTTCTTCACAACCTTCATCTGTTACTCGTAATCAATCTCGTATCACTCTTTCTTCTACTCTTAACTCCGATTTGCAGAGAGTATCTGAATGGGGCACTCAAAATTTAGTTAAATTCAATGCCTCCAAGACACAGTTTCTGGCTATCTCTTTATCTTCTCCTCCAGATAACCCTATTGTCTTCGAAACTAATGACATTTACCCTCTTAACTCTATCAATATATTAGGAATCCACATAGCCTCTAACTTGTCTTGGAGGAATCACATAATCCAAATTTCTAAAGCTTCATCCAAAAAATTGGGGGTTTTGTTTCGTTTTTGTTATTACTTTTCCTCATTGCAGTTACTTAAAATTTACAAAGGTCTTATCCGCCCCTGCTTAGAATACTGCTCACACATCTGGGGTGCTTCTTCCTTTACTTATCTTCTTGATAGGGTTCAAGGCAGTCAGACTTATTAATGATCCTTCTCTTACTTCTAACTTGGATTCTCTCTCTCTTCGCCGTAAGGTATCTTCCCTTTCGCTTTTCTATCGCTACTACTTCCATCGCTGCTCTGATGAGTTGGCGAGTTGCATCCCTCCTCCACTGCCGAGGCCGCGTAACACTCGCCAAGCGGCCTCATCTCACAGGTACTGTGTCGAGATTTGTAGCTCGCGGATTGCTCGGTGCAGCGACTGCTTCTTCCCATCTACCTCCAGACTCTGGAACTCTCTTCCTCCTTCTGTCTTTCCTAGTTCTTATGACCTTTCATCCTTCAAAAAGCAGATCTATCGTCATCTCAGAGCCTAGTCCTCCATATCTCTGGGTCCTCTTTACTTTGACTGTTTTTTCTGTCTGTCGTTTTCCTTTGTGTGACATTACCTCATCTCTGCCTTGCCCTTAACTTTTTCTTTTCCTTCGTCTTGGTATTTTCTCGTGCCCGGGCCTTTGTCGATGAGGGCAGTTTCTGCCTGTCCCGGTGTCACACTCTTAAAAAAAAAAAAAAAAAAAATGATGGAACCAATAAATTTCAAACAATGACCACATCCATGCATGTGTATGTTTTCCTCATCCAAATATCCATATTCACATTGCGATTCACCATCCAAAAATTTGAAAATAAAGAAAAAGACAACCGGTGATGAAAAATCCACAAAGAATCCGTCATACATACACACACACATACATACACACACACACACATACAAACATATATATATATATATATATATATATATATATATATATATATATATATATATATATATATATATATATATATATATATATATATATATATATATATATGAGATATTTCTACAATGCTCAACGAGGTGTTGTTGTTACTGGTGTTTAAAAATTCCTTTTAAGTCCGAGGTGGCCATTTAGTAAAAAGAGGAGGTCACACTTGATATTGCTAATATATACTCGTATTTAGTGACTTTCTATTACCACATGTTTACCTCAATGAGTTGGATCTCTAACCAGCACTAAGATTCATGCCCACAGCACTAAGTCTTAAGTGCATTGATTGATTGTCACTGGGCTGAAAATTAGAATATTGGATGAAGGGTAATTATGCAAAATAAATAACTGAAGCAAAACGAATTACAAATATTTGTAAAAAAAAACCTTACCTGAATATAAAAAAAATAAATATTGGAGACTGCAGACTCGTTTGTATAATAAAGAACAATGAAATGAAATAAAACTAAGAATATACTGTGATCAAAATTTCGAATTAAGAACTAATTATTCTCATTGTAAGGAAACAAATATGGAAATGATGCCGATAATAACGATCCTGTATGTAGTGGCATACTTACTACTTTATTATTAACATTATTGCTAACATTTTTATTACAGCATTATTATTTTCTATGAAAGCTACATTTAATTTAACTATATGTCTAACCCTCTTATTTATTAGTTTAATTACATGTCTACTTATAAGTTACTATTAATGTTGAATAACCATTGTACAAAATGGAAATAAATGTTTGTTTGTTTGTTAGTTTGTATGTTTGAATGTCTATTATCCTTATTACAAAAATAAAAATAGAGTAAATTAACGCATCTAATGAGTATATAAAATGCAAATCCATTCACACACCACATGGCAAAGTACTCTGATTTACTAACCTTGTGTGGAGATAATCTCCCTCTGTTAACAGTGTTACCACACTCTTCAATAATATTTCTTGAATGAGTAAAGCTGGATACCTATCATAAGCTTGAATGAAAGGCTTGGCATGCTTTTTAACATAACAGGATACATTTTTGTTATGTAATCACATGATTTTTAGAATATTCTTAAAAAAATTTGTATCAGAAACTTAAAAAAAATATTATAAATAAGCACACCATACGTGTGTCATTTGATAAATTCCGTATTGAAACACTGATGCAACGAGTAAATTTTACAATAAAATTATAACAATCGTAAGTAAATTTAGCATTACGGAATATATGTTACACAGTAGTCAGTGATTAGTTTAATACATTTGATCGTATTCATCAATAGCATCGAGGATAACTGTTAGAAATAAAATATTGCAGAGACATGCTGGCAATACTAGAGCCTTGATCAAATCTTGAGATAAATTTAAGACTTATAAAGAGAGACCGACACCAAGAAATATCTGTTGAAATGTATATTATTTTTTGGTTCATTTAGTTCAAATTTCATCAACAGTCCTCATCAATGTGCTTTAGTAGCATACCATATAGTCGGTTGGCCCATGGTACCAGCAGCTCAATGTGATACTACAGCTGAATGGTGTTTTTGGACTTAAATAGGATTGTCCTAGACAGTTCGATGTTAAGTCTTCCTTCATTTGCGGTTCTTTTTCTATATCTATATCAAAATCGATCATTCTTGGATATTCGTTACACATCTCTTATAATCCCTTCACATCTGACAAGTCACAACACTCCCCATCTGTTTCTTTACTTTTTGTTTTCTTCACGCCCATGCCCAATGAGGGCAGATTTTTCATATTTATTTTTATTTTGCCCGTTCTGGTGTCACAATCATGAAAAAAAAAAATACTAATTCTACCCGCATGATGAGGGTCAGAAGTTTCCCAATTTAATTGTGGGAAATGTGTGAGAATGAATAACCTTCGAAGAGTATGTTATCATTTATATCGTGATTCGAATATATTTAATTTTTAAAATATTTTAAATCAGTTCCAGTTTATAATTTAAGAATGAAACAGTATCTGAAACCAAACAGGCGATGCTGCTAAAAAGATTAAGTTTTCCCAGAAATATTTATAACATGTATATTGTTACCCGAAAGAATATTTCTGTTTTGCCAGTTAACGTAATATTTTCGAATATTCTTCAATAAATATTCACATATATTTTATCCCTTCAGGAAGTTGCTGTAACCAAGCTGGTAACCCTGATGGAGGAATTCAGTTTTCCTATAAGAACAACAAGATGAAACACATGTGAATGAGGGACCAGATGGACTCGAAAACCCTTTCAGAGATTTTTACATGTGGCACTGTAGTGTTTTTAGATAGCCATGTAGGGTTAAACACCAACCATGTTTAATCACAAAGCTCAATGAGTGTTTTAGAGAACAACTGAAATAAGTGTGTATTTAATCACTAGTGATGTGTGTGTGTGTTTGTATGTGTAAGGGGAAGGAGGTTTCTTATTTAAGGAGGAGGGGGGTCTTTGTTCATGTTTGTGGCGTTTTGAACAAAGAACACCCACTTCACCCACCTATCCTTTCACTCGAATTGTCTCACCTCCCATTATTCGATCTTTTTTCATTTAATTTTCAGAAGTATTGCTAAGAGAGGTATTTCAATGCCTATTCTCGTTCTTAAACTCATTATGATGCTGAATCTACCAGCGGATTGCCATTTCAAGAGGTGGCCACATCAAATAGACAGCCTCGATGAAAGGGACAAGCTTAGAAATGACAAAACCTAAGTACTAAAAATCACCAAAGACTGACATGTACAAACACCTGTCGTCACATTGGATAACATATACATACATTTGTGTGTGTGTGTGTGTGTGTGTGTGTGTGTGTGTGTGTGTGTGTGTGTGTGCTGAGCTTCAGGGTAGGCATATACCGAGAATTTCTCGAGCTTGAGCTCATGATGTATGTGGTATCATCAAGGGCCTAAGAATTTCATTGATGCACTCATACTGCTTGCTGAGTCGGTAAGAGCCATGAGAAGAAAGACATACACCACTATTGTTTCTTGCACAATTCACTCTGAGTCATGAAAGAGGACGGTTCGAGCTCTGGTCCTTTGATATGACAGATCAGTGCTTAACTTTGAAACTATGAAAGGTTGAAAGAAGCCTCGAGGGCTATGGAAGTCGCGTAAACATTTCTGAGTATTTTTGGTCGTAAAATACAAGTCGAGAAGAAAGGAGGCAAAAGACGGTTTGCTAATCCACTTTTTTTTTTTTTTTTTTGCAATAGCGACTTTCAACCCATGTGTCGCGGAACACTGGTGTGTGCTCAAGGGTACGTAGATGAACGGTATTAGGACAATATACCTCCCTCCCCCACTCTATACGTTAGGTTAGGTTACTCTGGGTCTAGCTTGGTTTGGTTTTGAGAATCCATTGTACAAAATGGAAATAAATGTTTGTTTGTTTGTTTGTTCTCTTCTAGAATTAAATGGTAAGTAAGACAAATATTAAAAAAATAATAATATTATAAAAATTATCTCTAATATGACTATAGTGATTACAATATTATTTTTTTGAAGTATGGTTTACAGTATTTACTTTTTAATTGCTCCTGGGGAAGAAAGAAAACTTTAAACGTTATCGCACCCACGCCTAAATAGATGGAGAAAGTTGCTCTCGTGAGACCCACATCAGGCTATCAAACATTGCGCCAAAACAAACATTAGCCTCTAAAAGCTAGCGAAAAAATAGCGATTCAATATATTCATGTGTAGAAGAAAAGGAACTACAAAAAGAATATGTCCCCTTAAAAAACTACGTATTTCTTGACTCTTTTAGCCATATACTAATAAATGACATAAATAAATAAGTAAATAGATAGTGGTTGAGAGTACCCCCTTCCCCCGATGTGGACAAGACTGAAAATCACTTGGCTAAAACCAAGGCTTGGATCAACCAACATCACTCCCCCTCCCATCCCCTCTTTCTCACCCCCCCTCTCCCCAATCAGTCGAGGGTTAAAATATATGGGGATGACTCACAAGGGAGGCCAAGGATAACTCTGCTGTTTATAGTCGACCTTTCTCAGAACCTGAGCACTGAAAGGAGAACCACTGAAACACTGTATACAGATACGGAAAAGACATATAAATTTTAAATAGCAGCCTTTTTGCACGACTTAGAGTAGTGGTGAATGTCAACCCAGTAAGCTTACTGGCTCCATCAGTATATATGAGGTGTTATGGTACAACTATGTTTTCAGAAGCTCGTCCTAAGGCAAGGGTAAAACTGACAAGTGGATGGATATAAGGGTAAGGTATGGTCAACAAAGGGTCTCTTCCATAAGAAGTAAGAGAAAAAGGGACAGTCTGTTGAATTTTTCCACTTCTTAGGGTTAAGGATTACCTCATCGAGGTTCTCCCTATGAATAAACACTCTGGCAAGCGCGATAACATAAACCTAAATGAAGACACAACACAAATAAAGTGAAAAATATGAAATAATCGTCCACGAGAACTCGGCTGTAAAACTGAAACAAACAAAAAAATCAATCGCAAAACCTCAGAGAGATTAGTAAAATAGATAATTTAAATGAACATAGCAAATGCTACCAATGGAAAATCCTAAATAATTAACAAAATGTATTCGAGTACAGCAACATGGCGTCTATTAACACCGTTTGTCCAATGCAATTCCAAACTTGAAGAAAAAGTATGAGGGGATAGGAGGGAGGGTTACAAAAATGGATGATGGAAGGCTATGGGATGAGGGGATAGGAGGGGGGTTACAAAAATGGGTGATGGAAGCTATGGGATGAGGGGATAGGAGGGGGGTTACAAAAATGGGTGATGGAAGGCTATGGGATGAGGGGATAGGAGGGGGTTACAAAAATGGGTGATGGAAGTCTATGGGATGAGGGGATAGGAGGGGAGGTTACAAAAATGGGTGTTGGAAGGCTATGGGAAGATGGGGGTGCAAATCGGGGAAGGGGTTCGTGGGTAGGAAAGTGGGTGGAGGGACAGCGTCTAATGCCCCTTAAGATCTGGTGACCCAAATGGCGAAAATTATAATGCTGTGATCCATAACAACAACGCTTGGTATGACTTACAAAGATCCCTGGGGCTAATTCTTAAGTTAAAACTTATCCCCTAAAGCATTGTTATCAGAATATAAGATACTCATATCTTCCACAAAATTTGTAAAAAGCCTTCTCAAATTATTTATGCTTACACACGGGTGACCTGTCTGGTCCTCAAGTTTCAAATGTCCATATAATTAATTTGTCTAGACTCATATAGTTAATTCTGTTTATCGTTGAAATTTGTAAGGATAAAAGTAATCAGGCAACACTACGTCTCAATTCACAAATATCTTTTCCTAGATATGGCAAAACTGTAAAAAAGAAAAATTCGTTTTAATTTTTTGCTCCAAACAATTAGTGAATTTTGCTTAAGATATAAATATATAGAAGAATAAATCTCAAGATGAGAAAAATCTAATAACACTTTTCTAATCTTTAAACTATGAATTAAAGTATTTACCTTAACATCGTTTAAGAATTTCGCTTGAATATTCTATAATTTTATCATTCTACAGACTGAGGCATTCAAAGAAAAAAAAATAAGTACAAATACAATAATAAATAAATAATAAGTATGTAAGAGATCGAATGGGAGTAGAGGCAGGACAGACAGACAGACAGACTTGAATGTCAAGCAGTTTTACTCCCATTAATTTTGTGGCTGCTAATGATAAGGGTCAGCAGAGGGTCTCTCTCTCTCTCTCTCTCTCTCTCTCTCTCTCTCTCTCTCTCTCTCTCTCCTCTCTCTCTCTCTCTCTCTCTCATTTTTGGCTAAAAATTTATGCTCTTTCTTTAGCCTGGGGACTCAAAGGACTGCACCGAGAGAGAGAGAGAGAGAGAGAGAGAGAGAGAGAGAGAGAGAAGAGAGAGAGAGAGAGAGAGAGAGAGAGAGAGAGCGAGAGAGAGAGAGAGTTATTTATTTTATTAATTTATAGCCCCAAGGCGTCAGACATTACATGAGTTCACACAAATAATGCTTCAAATGGATACAAAACCAAGAATTGAACATGGTTTACAGGGAGGTGTACATATTGATAAAACATTGCTGCATACTAACACACAACTCATAGTATGGCAGCATAGAGTACATTATATGCAAAAGCAAAGCTCAGAGAAACGCAGAATGCACAAACAGAATTATACAGCAACATACAGAAAATATATGTAGAATTCAATATAATTAATGGCCACCAAAGTGAGGATAACGAGCAAGAATAACATCAAGGTTGTCATCATTAAGTAAAAATGAGCAGATCTGTATTAAGTTCTGACCTCGTGGTAAAACATCTCTCACTGTGGGGCACTGAAGACAATAGTGGTCAAGAGTGTTAGCATTAGGACGGTCGCATAATGTACAGGAGGTGTACTGTGGCATATCTAGAGTCTGGGAGACCTGCCATAAAGGCCGATACCCCATTCTGAGCCGAGCACTAACTACATTGTTTTTCCGCACCATTAACCCGCGTCTGCGATACTTGTAGCGACTGTGAAGAAAGTGATCATGGTGCTGTATGGACACACTGTTGGCCCTCTCCGTGTCCCTGCGCTGGACAGAGAGAGAGAGAGAGAGAGAGAGAGAGAGAGAGAGAGAGAGAGAGAGAGGAGAGAGAGAGAGAGAGAGAGAGAGAGAGAGAGAGAGAGAGAGTAATAATTATTTTAACAAGTCTCTGAATCCCAAGCTGCAACATGTCAAAGTATATCCTCCAATATATCATTGCTGCCTAAACCCAAAATGCGTAACAGAAGGTGCTGTATGTATGTATGTATGTATGTATGCATGCATGTATGTATGCAAATATGTACATGATCATTTTGACTACAAAGGGAAAACGGGAAGCAAGGGTTTACCATTGCGCTTACGAGTACCATTGAGCTTACGAGTTCCGGTTTTACGTCAATGACTCCCTTTTCAACCAGGGGATAGGACGGTTGCCTTCTTGCGAAGGACTTGTTTTAGCAGATGTAATCGTTACCCTGAGTGCATGCCCTTGCTAACCTCAGACCGTGACGAGGTGCGAACCCTCGACCTGACGCCTCAGAGTCGAGGACGCTACCGCTTGAGCCACGGTGACTACTACCATTGAGCTTGCGAGTAGTTTCACATATTCAGAGGTAACTGACTGATTGAACATAGAGAGGCATTACATACACAGTAAATGAAAACTTGCTGTCTTTACTGCTTCTCTCTGTTCAGTAAAGCAATGACCTCTGAAAACGGGAAGAAAATTATACTCGTAAGAGCTAAGGTAACTCCGTTGCTTCCTTTTTCCCTTCGTAGTTGAAATAATAATATTCATAATATTCACGTGTTTCTCGAGAAGCAAATTTAC
>JAXCGZ010010915.1:7500-14833 GCA_037179515.1 Halocaridina rubra | reverse complement strand
GATCTTCTCGACTTCACTGTCGGTGTAAGAGTAGAGACTCCTGAATTTTAATTAAGCACCTCTCAACATATATGTTTCTTTTACTATAAACTTTTCTACTATTCGAGAACTGTTCTTTAATCTTTCGTCTGTGGAAGAGCACTTGGGTGCATCTCTCCCTAACGTCCTCTGAATATCTTAATTTCAATGTATTCTAGCTTAAGATCTCTCTTTCTCTCCATCACCATTATATTTTTTTTTCCTTTTGCAGCTGCTATTCGAGCTACACTATTAGAGTCTTTCAATGTACATCATAGCGAGTGGCTCCATTTTACTCACACTGATGTAGTGGGAAGTGAGGCCATTGCCTTTTATATCACTCACGATCTGTTGAATATTAAGGCATATCTTTCACGTGTTCCCAAGCTCTATAACCATACACCTATTATTTACTTCTAATTCTAAAAACAATTCATACTGTGTCCTTGCTCTTCTCTGAAACTCTGGCTACTCTTTGATCTCAATATCTTTCATTTTCGTTCTTCCAACAATGATTACACCTACAGAGCCGTTACCACTACCAGAGCCGTCTTCGGCACTTAAATAATACCTCAGTTCCCATTGGATGACTATTGCTTTTGAAACTGTCCCTGACCAGGTAGTCCAGAAAGCTGCAGAGATCATAACCTCGTGAATGGAGGCGTTCATACTTCCACCATCAAAATTATCTCTCCCACAAATCCTTTCTTTTTTTACCATACCTACTCCACTGCTATTGAGGACAACAATCGGGCATATTATTAGTACCAAAAGCCTCTCCTTCACATCTACCGTATTCAGTTTCCAAATACAAAGTATGTTGTACACATTCTATTTAATGCTATTTTTATACATTAATTAATTTTTTTTAACTTTTAAATAATTTATCACTTTAATACAAAAATTCATTTCCAGTTTAATTTTCTATTCTGCATTTTTCTTATATTTACTTAATATTGTCACTCACTAACACATATTTTCCAGAGATTAATTGATTGATATATAGGTAGATATATAGATACATATATACATACATACATACATACAGTACAAAAACATAATATATGCACAATGTATTCACAGAAATATACACACGCTAATAACAAGTACTAATTCAGCATGTCAATAAAACAAAAAAACAATGTGAATGTGTCTCAGTGTCGTGTTTGAGTTCCATTCTGGGGGATTCTCACCTTCTTTAGGAGTATGCTGTTCCTAATGTTGTCTTATTGTATCAAATATTTTATAATAATGTTTTCTCTTCTGCTGTAGGTTCTTAGGAAAGGTGGCATTTTATCAATTGGCAAAAGCAGTCGAAAATAAGGAAGTAAATGAATGTACGTCTCAAAATAATTAATTAGAAAAGTGCTGCGTATGAGAGTCACTTAAGAGGCCTGGGGTAATACCCCCAACATCCTTATTCCTTTGACTCACTCTCTTAATTACTCCGTGTTTCTCGTTTGTGTAAACTGTCAGACTTAAGACAAGATTATGGCATAAACATGAAATTATAAAAATCCGCTGAAATATATACATATATAACACACCACAGAGAAAACGGATGTGTCTCTGGAAAGGGGAACTTAAAAGTTATATATAACGAATAGTTTGACATTGAACATCCTCTCGTATGCCTACAAAACTTGGTGAGAAGATGGGGATGGGGATTAGATAGATTTTTTTTTAGATTAGATAGATTTTATTGCCAAATATTTAGTATACATACAGGAAATAAATATGTACATTATATTCAGAGGTACTAGCCTGCTGAGCATGAGCTCACTGGAGGGCAGTTTAAATACATTTCACATAATTTAAAGTATGACGGTAATAGTTAACAAAAGCTCCAATATAGCAATCTCATACTTATCTTGTAATAAAACAGAACAGTAGCCTGACCTTAACCTGGACATAATGATACACCAATACTGTATTAATTATTAATCAACAGCTGCTTGATTTTGCCTAGTAAATAAATGCTGTTTGAGTTTCTTTTTAAATAAAGTTGTGCCAGTTATTGTTTTTAAATCTTCTGGTAATGTATTCCAACATTTTGGGCCAAAACAGTGAATAGAAAATTTGTACAAGGTTGTTCACGGCTGTGGACATATCAAATTTATATTGTTACCTCTAGTTCCATGGTTGTGTTGAATAAATCTAAATAATTTTCTGTTATCATTAACATCACTATGTATAATAATAAGACAGAAATATTGTATCAAGTAATTAAATTTAAGCAAGTTTAGCTCCTTGAATAAAGAGGAAGTTGAGTCATATTTTCCACTATATGTAATAGTTCTGATCAGTCTTTTCTTAGTTACAAATACATCCCTTACAATTGACGGCCAAGTACAACCCCAGATGGACAAACAGTATATAATATGAGGATAACACAGGGAATAGTATATGCTTTTTAAGGCCTCATTTGTTATGTTATGGCGAATTTTATACAAAATTCCACACGTCTTGGACAGTTTTGAGCAGACAGATTGAACATGCTATTTCCAACTTAAATTTTCATCAATAATTACTCCCAAAAATTTCTTATAAGCAACTCTTTTAACTTCATACCCATTCATATTAACTTGACCAATATTGTGTACTACAGATCTATTTTGAAAGAAGATATAGTCAGTTTTGAAAACATTTAGCTCTAATTTATTAATAGAGACCCAGTTGTTAATTTTTCTAGTTCACTATTTAAAACAGAATAAGAGGTGGTCAAGGTTATTATCATGCAAGAAAAGGTTGGTGTCATCTGGATAAAGAATATATTTGAATTTATTACTGGTAGTGGAAATATCATTTATATAAACTAAAAATAACAATGGGCCCAGTATTGATCCCTGTGGTACTCCCCTCTCAATAGTTTGCAACAAAGATGCTTTCCCATTACAATATAGTGCTAGTTTTCTATTTTTCAAGTAGTTCTTAAATAACTGTAATGGTGTTCCCTTAATACCCACACAAATTAGTTTTTCTATTAGTATATCATGGTCTAATGAGTCAAATGCTTTGGGCAAGTCTAGGAAAACCCTTGAAACAAAGTTTTTATTTTCCAAATTTTGATAAGCATCACTTGTAAAGTTCATTATTGCTTTTTCAGTGGTCTTATTATTACGGAGTCCATATTGATTTTCGGATAATAGGTTGAACTTTTCAAGGAATTCTTTAAGCCTGTGAACAATCGCTTTTTCAAACACTTTACTTACGGACGGTAAGATTGATATAGGTCTAAGGTTATTTTCATCATCGACAGTGCCTGACTTAAAACTAGGTATTACTTTAGCACTTTTTAGTTTGTCTGGAAAACATCCTTGCTGAAAACATAGATTGATTATGTGGGTAAGTGGGGTACCAATGTAATGGGCAGTGACCTGGAGAAGTTTTGATGGAATTTCATCATATCCTGACGCTGTATTTGGTTTTAAGGTTTTTATATATATTTAGTGACTTCCTCCCTTGTTACAGGATACAAGTAAAACCAAAACTGTGGTGGATTATTAAGAAACTGTCGACGGTGTGAGTTTTGTTGCACATTTTGTTGTTCCTGTGTTGGTTGAGCTATAGTTAAGAAATGATTATTAAAGATGTTAGCAGTGTGGTCATTATCGTTTTTTAATTTGATTTCCTTTGAATGATTAATTTGTTTTCGTCCCATTAGGCTGTTTATTGCATTCCAGGTGGACTTGCTGTTTCCTTGTTCCTTCTTAAGCTTATCTTGAAAATATCTATTTTTTGCAGCTCGGAGTAGTGTTACTAATTTGTTCCTGTAAGCTTTATATCTGGTTCCAAAAGACAAAGGCCATTTTGATGCAAGCCATTCTAATCGTTGTTTTTCTTTGATGCTATTTTTTAATCCTGCAGTTATGTGTGGGAATCTGTTGTTTTTATTATTTACAGTCGATTTTCTTAGAGGAAAGCAGTCTAGAAATTTATCTCTAAATATACAGTGAATTTTATTAAAAGTTTCATTTGCATTATTTAGGTCTATGATATGTTGCCATTTTTCATGTGATATATCTCTAGCAAATTTAGATATGTTATCATCAGAGTAATGTCTTTTTTTCTACATATGCATCAAATTTATGTTCTTTTTTTTAGACTGGAAGTATACTGTGAAATGATCTGTTGTGTCGGTGTACACTATGTAATTACTTATGTTGTCTTCAAGATTTGTGGTCCAGATATGATCGATTAGAGATGCACTATTTTCAGTTACTCTCATAGGTTTAGCAGTTATTGGAAAGCAGCCACGTGAATACATTAAATTTATAAAATCAGTTACTCTTTGATCATTTATTATAAACAAATCTAAGTTCCAATCACCGAATAAATAAATAGTTTTGTATTTTTTTCTTGCTGCAAAATCAAATACTTTCAAGGAATTCAGGCATGTTCCCCTTTGGTGGTCTATATACAGATGCAAAGAATCAATTTTCCATACCGTTATGTACCTGTACACTAACACATTCAGTGAATCGTTCCATCATACTGCACTCCTTTATAACACTCGAGCTATATTTATTAGCTACATACACACATACACCTCCACCTTTCCTGTCTCAGTTCTGAGTGAACATATTGTACCCTGTTATACTATACAATGATTCAATATCATTATCCAGCCTAGTCTCCGAAAAACCCATTACATCACATATATTATTTTCTGTTAAACATTGATCAACAAATATTTCAAGATTATTTGCAAGAATTCTAATATTCATGCACAAAACCGAAAATGCATTAGATTTATTTAAATTTGAATACAGTTCATTTAAGTATATATAAATTGAAAAAGTGTTGGTTGCGTTTCTCATATTATTCAAAAACAAATCTATTTCATTTTCAAGATCAAGTGAGGTAAATATCATCTCATCAAGCTCATTGATACGTAAATAACTTGGAAGTATTTTGTCGTTGTTTGTTACCCTTATAAGTTCATCGTCACTAACGGAATAGTATGGGAGGTATCTATTTTCAGCCATGGTGAAGAAATAAATTACACTACTTTTACATTACTGACTTACAAGCTACCATTTACTTCTACCAAATTTTACCGGGTTCTTCAGGCCATTTATTGGTTGAGGGTGCGAGCGTTTTATAGCTCCCGTGGCAGGAGACACAGCAGGAGGGGATGCGGGCGATGACATATCACTATCTCGACCCCCACTCCCGCGCCCCCACCCCCGCACAACAGATCCTGGTCAACTCCTCATCCACGCCACCCACAGCACCCACAGCACCAGCCACACTCTCGGTGTTGTATCATTCCTTCACGATGAGCTTCGTATGTTTAAAGTAGGCAAGTTTCCCTTCTGATATAGCCTTTTTTAGTTGTGGCATCTGTGCAGACTTTATTGCCTGTGATGCGGCACATAGGTCATCATTAAGGTAGATCTTGGTGCCTTTCAACTATTTGGCATTTTGCATGACCGTCTCTCTGTCACAGTAGTGGTAGAAACGAGTCACTATGGTGTGAGGTTTGTCATCACGAACTATTCCTAAATATTATTTGTCTTTTAAGATAGACTGAAACCAGACATAGAAAAGAATACCAAGAGTGTTCTGGTATATAGTGGAGTAGAAGCTGAAATAAAAAAGCATAAGTAGCTCTGATCATAGGATCCATAATTGCTCCTTATATACAAAGTGTACTCTTGGTAAGCTGAAAACTCATGAGTTGCAAATAAAATGGTAGAATTGCAATTCATTTCAATTATATGCACCATAGAAAAGACATATCCAAGAAAAGAAAGAGGAGTTTATAAGGAACTTTTAGAATAACATTCAGCAAGACAAGGAGAATGCATTACCTTGAATATGTGACTTCGGTGCTAAGGTGGGGCTTGAAGAAATAGGAATCGAAAATATAATTGACCCATTGGGAGAACAAACTATTATAAGAAATAATCTGAAATCAAGAATGGCTTCTTTGTACATAGAGTTACATCTCTATACGAGATGTTGCTGGAATCAAGTTATGTGGCAGCATGATCAAAGATCAGTGATAAACTACGTAATAACATCAGACAAGACACTGGTACAGAAAAGTAAGCTATTGCCAGAGACATTCCTAGATTCTGATTATAGACTAGTCTTGTTAAAAAATAGGCTTAATGTCATCTAAAGTAAGGAAATATAATGAGAAAAATTATAAACACAAAAAACATGTTAGACCAAGATATGAAGACAAGCTATCTAAATCAGCTTCCGAGAAGTTGCAGCAAGGGGAGGAGAGAGATTGGAAAGTTCCCATGGCCAGAACTTTTGAGTAGCAGAGGAAATACTTGGTTACTGATACGTTTGGGGCAACGTAAAGAAACATCCAATCAGGGGGAATGACACCGTCTAAGAAGCAGTTAAAATAAAGATGCAAAAAAGAAGGGAATGGCTAAAACTAAAAAAATATCATAGACTAGAGAAGAATATGTAACGGCTAGAGACAGTACAGATGCAATCAAGTGCAGAACACAGAAAGGAGAATTGGCAGAGCTAGAGAACTAGCAAAGTAATTATTTGAGGCATAAGAAGACTTTAGGACCAGCTAAGGCATATAGGAAGAATATGCCAAAACAGTATAGATTAAAAGTGAACATGAAAAAAATCATTGGCAGTGCAAGAGAGCCTAAAAAAATTCCAGATAGACTAATCCTGTAACTTGCAATATATAATGAAGAAGAAAAGCATGTTTTTCACTCTAATCAAGAAAACAGGGTTGTGACCCTTACCAAATGGCAGGAATATGAAGATTCCTTGAAGGAAATTGAAATATGGAATAAATCCAGGCCATAATAACATACCCATAGAACTGTACAGATATGGAGGTTAATTGATGAAAGAAGTGCAATATGTTATAATTATTACATCTTAGTTGGCAAGTCACATAATTGAAGACTGGGGACGTCTTCCTGCTGTACCACACTACAAAGGCATAGGCGATTCTTGAAAATGTGAGAATTACAAGGACATAATAATGATATGTCACGTAGCCAAACTTCCATAACGTCTATTGGAGAAGAAAGCACGAAATGTATTAGTACCTCAGCTGGTCAAAGAACAATACGGGTATAGAAAGGATCGAAGTACTTCAAATCTTCACTTCACTCTAAGAATGGTTATTGATATATCATGAAAATTTAATAGGCAGGTATGCATAACACTTACAGAGATAGAAAGTTTTTTCGATTTAACACCAAGAAATATATTATGGATGTGTCTAATAGATGTACATGGATCAGTTCATAGACTGGGAGCTGTTATCAAAATAAAATATCAACCATGTCTTCATATTGTATGGAAAGTGCAAAACAGT
>JAXCGZ010010915.1:0-2500 GCA_037179515.1 Halocaridina rubra | reverse complement strand
GCATACGTTCCCTCTTCTACAAAAACATTCTCTCCCCCTAAACCTTGGTTTGACCGTGCCTGCTCCATGGCTATCCAGGCTAGGAATCAGGCTCACCGATCATACTAAGCCTCTCCATCTGATTTAACTCGCTCTGCTTTTATTATAGCTAGGAATCGCTGTACAGCTCAGATTCGAAGGTCTAAGGCTTTCTTTATAAGAAGGAAAGTTGATGACCTTAACTCCTCTCCTACTGACAAATGCTTCTGGTCCTTAGCCAAAAACCTCTCCAAAAACTTCTGTAACTCAAGCTTTCCCCCCCTCATTCGTTCTGATGGTTCTATAGCTTGCTCTCCCACTGACAAAGCCACTCTCTTTGGCTCTCATTTTTCTGCCAACTCTTCTATCAACGATTTCAGCGCACCTGTTCCTCAGTCTTTTCCCCTCTCTAACCCTATGCCCTCCCTTATCCTTTCTTCACGCAAAGTTCATAAGGTTCTTCGCTCACTAAAGACAAACAAGGCATCTGGTCCCAATGGTATCCCTGCAAGGTTCCTTAAGGAGTTTGCAGATGATTTGGCTCCCGTGCTTTGCTGTCTTTTTTGCCTCATTCTGTCAACCAGTATCTATCCTTCATCTTGGAAGCATGCTCTAGTTCAACCTGTTCCTAAGAAGGGTGACCGCTCTATTCCTTCTAACTACCTACCTATTGCTCTAACCTTCTCTATTGCTAAAGTTTTTGAAACTTTGCTCAATGCTCACTTCTTGAAATGCCTTGAATCTAACTCACTTATCTCCGATCACCAGTACGGCTTCCGCAAGGCAAGATCCACTGGTGATCTCCTGTCCTATCTTACTCATGTATGGTCATCTTCTCTGAGGAACTATGGGGAATCCTTTGTCGTTGCCCTTGATATCTCTAAGGCTTTTGACAGAGTCTGGCACAAGGCTCTGTTGGCCAAACTCCCTGCTTATGGCTTTACTCCTTCTTTCTGTTCTCTGATTTCCAGTTTTCTTACTGACCGTTCTATATTTGTAGTTGTTGATGGTGCGACATCTAGCCCTTTCTCTGTTTCCAGTGGTGTTCCACAGGGCTCTGTTCTTTCACCTACTCTCTTCCTTCTCTTCATCAATGATCTTCTACAATCCCCATCTTCCTCTTTCTTCATGCCTTTGTCGATGATTCTACCCTTCACTTTTCCTCTGCCTTTTCTTCACAACCTTCATCTGTTACTCGTAATCAATCTCGTATCACTCTTTCTTCTACTCTTAACTCCGATTTGCCGAGAGTATCTGAATGGGGTACTCAAAATTTAGTTAAATTCAATGCCTCCAAGACACAGTTTCTGGCTATCTCTTTATCTTCTTCTCCTCCTGATAACCCTATTGTCTTCAAAACTAATGAAATTTACCCTCTTAACTCTATCAAAATATTAGGAATCCATATAGCCTCTAACTTGTCTTGGAGGAATCACATAATCCAAATTTCTAAATCTTCATCCAAAAAATTGGGGGTTTTGTTTCGTTTTCGTTATTACCTTTCCTCATTGCAGTTACTTAAAATTTACAAAGGTCTTATCCGACCCTGCTTAGAATACTGCTCACACATCTGGGGTGGTTCTTCCTTTACTTATTTTCTTGATAGGGTTGAATCTAAGGCAGTCAGATTCATTAATGATCCTTCTCTTACTTCTAACCTGGATTCTCTCTCTCTTTGCCGTAAGGTATCTTCCCTTTCGCTATTTTATCGCTACTACTTCCATTGCTGCTCTGATGAGTTGGCGAGTTGCATCCCTCCTCCACTGCCGAGGCCGCGTAACACTCGCCAAGCGGCCTCATCTCACAGGTACTGTGTGGAGATTTGTAGCTCGCGGATTGGTCGGTGCAGCCACTGCTTCTTCAATCTACCTCCAGACTCTGGAACTCTCATCCTCCTTCTGTCTTTCCTAATTCTTATGACCTTTCATCCTTCAAAAAGCAGATCTATCGTCATCTCAGAGCCTAGTCCTCCATATCTCTGGGTCCTCTTTACTTTGATTGTTTTTTTCCGTCTGTCGTTTTCCTTTGTGTGGTCCCACACAAAAATGAAAGAAAAATAATATTACCAAATTTAACACTGACCTGGGACCCTCAAATAAAAAAAACAAATAAAATAAAATAAAAAAATAACACCCGGATTTACAAGTCCTGAACAAGTATCGAAGAGGATATCAGATGAAGAAATTTTGTTTTTTTTTTCTTCTTCTCCATTCTGTTTTTCTTCATTGCTGACCCCCATTTATCTGTGTGTCATACACACACACACACACACAGATATATATATATATATATATATATATATATATATATATATATATATATATATATATATATATATATATATATATATATATATATATATATATATATATATATATATATATATATATATATATATATATATATATATATATATATATATATATATATATATATATATATATATGAATAATTTTTTCACCCCGATCGGGACTCGAATCTA
>JAXCGZ010010914.1:0-14866 GCA_037179515.1 Halocaridina rubra | reverse complement strand
AATTTACATATACAAGAAACAAAACTAGCCCTAAAACTGAACCCTGTGGAACTCCACAACTAATTCTTCTCCATTCAGACACTGAGTGTCTAGCTCTAACCCTCTGTTCCCTTCCCTCTGGTTATGTTTTTATCCATTTCAAGACATTTCCACCTATTCTAGCCATTGCTTGCAGCTTCTTAATAAGTCAACGGTATGGGACCGTGTCAAATGCTTCCTGCAAGTCTAGGAATATGCAATCTGCCCACCCCTCGTTTTCCTGTAAGATTCAGCTTACCTCATCATAAAATTCTAATATAAGTTTGCTACTGTTGATCTACCTTCTCTGAAGCCATGTTGCCTCACTGACAAAATGTTGAAGGATTCCAAGTGAAAAGAGATATGTTTCCTTAGTAGTTTCTCCATAACTTTGCAAACTATGCTGGTTAAGGAAACAGGTCTATAGTTTAGAGCCATATCCCTCCTTCCCTTTTTGAAGAGAAGTATCACGTTCGCTTGTCTCCAGCATCTTAGAATCTCCCCTGACTCCAGTGACTTTTTAAATATGATACTTAGTGCAACTGATATTGAGTTTCTGCATTTTTTAAGTACATAAGGGGATATGTCACCAGGACCTGTAGCTTTATGGACATCAAACTCCATCAGCACTTTGCATACCTCTGTGGTTGAAAGGATGATCTTCACTAATACCGGTCCATGAGCTTCTATCTCTGCAATCTGAGGGGGTGGGGTATTTTTTACTGTAAATACTGGCTGAAACTCCTTGTTCAATTCTTTTAAGATCTCTTCAGTGATGCTTCCATTCGCTCTCTTAAGCTTTAAAGCTGTTCTTTTACCTTCAGTTTTCCTCTGATAAAGCTGTGAAAAAGCTTGGGAATTTCTTTAGCCATCCTAGTGATGTCCCTCTCAAAGTCTCTCTCTGCCTCTCTTCTTTTACTTAGATAATAATTTCTTACCCCTTTAAAGGTCCACTAGGCATTTATGTTATTTCTCCTCCTATATATTTTCCAGTATTTCTCTCCCCACTCCTTAGATCTTTTACACTCATTATCGAACCATTTCTCTCTGGCATGACTTACACCTAATTTGGTGACAGGTATGCAGCAATCTACTATCTTCCCATATTTCTCACAAAAGATGTCGTACATTTCTTGTACAGATTTGTTGTAAAATAAGGTCCTCCAGTCAGAAACTGCAAAAAGCTCATTCATTTTGATGTAATCTCCTTTCGGATAGTTCTTCCTCGTGTCCTCAGTGCCTCTACTCTCAGGCAGAACATCCTCACTGATATATTCCATCAACAACACACAGTGGTCACTCTTTCCAACTGATGGTTCATACTCAATTTTTTCAATAATCAAGATGTTATCTGTGGATACTATATCAAGTAGTGATGGTTCATCCCCACCCCTGGCCCTCGTTGGTTCCAGTACATGTTGGTGTAGGAAATTACCATGTACGCAATCTAGGAATCTTACCACGAATGAGTCCTCACCACTGTGTGAGTCAAGATTTATCAAATTTATCTCTTTATGATTAAAATCTCCCATAATCAAAACACCTGTACTATATTTTCTCTCCCGTGCCATGTTAACAACTGAGTTTATAACTTCAATAGTATCTAAATGACTTGCGAGCAACAAGAAATTCCTTGAACTCACTTTCTATACCAAAGTTCATTTCTTCAACCTGAATCCTATCGCATATGAGCAGTGCCATCCCTCCACCAGTCCTCTCAGATCTTTCAACCCTTAATATTCTGAAGCCCTTAGGAAAACCTGTGACACTGTTTATGTCCTCACTCAACTTAGTCTCTGTAACTGTCTGGAAAAAATCTGATATTAAAATTTCAGAGTTTTTCCTGACAAAGAAGGACATGGAGAGGATAATGACAGAAGATCAGGGGATGGGGCCTCATTAAGACTGTTATACACAAATGCTGATGGATTAGCTCGTAAGGCAGTAGAATTAAAAGATAGGATTCACAACAGTAAGGTATATATATATATTATATATATATATATATATATATATATATATATATATATATATATATATATATATATATATATATATATATATATATATATATATATATATATATATATATATATATATATATATATATATATATATTGTGTGTGTGTGTGTGTGTGTGTGTGTGTGTGTGTGTGTGTGTGTGTGTGTACTTACCTAATTGTGCTTACGGGAAAGAGCCCAAAGCTCGTATCTTCCCGTCTCCTGATCGCTTCCATTTTATAGTTAGTGATACTTACCATACCTGTCCTTAAAACTATGGATTGAGATAGCATTAACTACCTCCTCGCTTAGCGAATTCCAATTATCAACTACTATTACACTGAAAAAGTATTTCCTTACATCCTGCAAAGAAGTTTTCTTACGAAGCTTCAAACTATGACCTCTAGTTCTAGAGCCTGCCATATCAAAATATCGATCCCTATCCACTCTATCATAACCATGAAGGAATTTAAAGACTGTCACCATATCCCCCCCCTCAATCTTCTAGCTTCGAGTGATGGTAAGTCTAATTCCCTCAGCCTCTCATCATAACTGAGATTGCGTATTTCTGGCACCAGTTTCGTGGCATATCTTAAAACTTTTTCAAGCTTAGCTATGTGCTTTTTCAAGTGTGGATTCCAAAAGAGGGCTGCATATTCGAGTTTTGGCCTCACATAGGTTACATAAATATTTCTGAACATTTCCTTGTCCATGTGCCTGAAGGCTACCCTTACATTTGATAAGAATGCATATGTTGCCCTTACTTTGCCAATTATATGTATTTCTGGAGACAAATCTGCCAGTACGTTTATTCCTAGATCTCTCTCATTTTCTGTCTCTTGAAGTTGTACTCCAGCCACCAAGAAGTCAAGCTTGGGCCTTCTTGCACTTGTACCCATTCTCATTACCTTACATTTTGGAGTATTGAATTTCATTTGCCACTTTTCTGACCACTCATGCAGATTATTTAGATCCTCCTGAAGTTCTCTACCATTGTTCTCGTTTTTTACTTTCTTCACAATCTTTGCATAATCTGCAAACATATTCATGAATGAATTTACAGACTCTGGTAGGTCATTTACATATACAAGGAACAAAAGTGGCACTAAAACTGAACCCTGTGGAACCCCACTACTAACTCTTCTCCATTCAGACACTGAGTGTCTAGCTCTAACCCTCTGTTCCCTTCCTTCTAAGTAAGTTTTTATCCATTCCAAAAATTTCCACCTATTCTAGCCATTGCTTGCAGCATCCTAATAAGTCTCCCATGTGGAACAGTGTCAAACGCTTTCTGGAAGTCTAGGAATATGCAATCTGCCCACCCCTCTCTTTCCTGTAAGATTCGGCTTACCTCATCATAAAATTCCAATAAGTTTGTTACTGTTGATCTACCTTCTCTGAAGCCATGTTGCCTCACTGACAAAAAGTTGAAGGATTCCAAGAGACGAGAGATATGTTTCCTTAGTAGTGTCTCCATAACTTTGCAAACTATGCTGGTCAAGGAAACTGGTCTATAGTTCAGAGCAGTATCCCTCCTTCCTTTTTTGAAGATAGGTATCACGTTTGCTTGTTTCCAGCATCTTGGAATCTCCCCTGACTCCAGTGACTTTTTAAATATGATACTTAGTGCCACTGATATTGAGTTTGTGCATTTTTTAAGCACATGAGGGGATATGTCATCAGGACCTGTAGCTTTATGAACATCTAAATCCATCAGCGCTTTGCATACCTCTGTGGCTGTAAGGTTGATGTTCTCAACCTTACAGCTTCTATCTCTGCAATCTGAGGGGGTGGGGTATTTTCTACTGTAAATACTGACTGAAACTCCTTGTTCAATTCTTTGCAGATCTCTTCATCCGTCTCAGTGATGCTTCCATCCGCTCTCTTTAGCCTTAAAACCTGTTCTTTTACCTTCAGTTTTCCTCTGATAAAGCTGTGGAAAAGCTTGGGATTTTCTTTAGCCTTCCTGGTGATGTCCCTCTCATAGTCCCTCTCTGCCTCTCTCCTTTTACTTAGGTAGTCATTTCTTGCTCTTTTGTAGGTTTGCCAGGCATTTATGTTTTTTCTCCTCCTATACCTCTTCCAGCATTTGTCTCTCCACTCCTTAGCTCTTTTACACCCATTATCGAACCATTTCTCTCTGGGATGAATTACACCTAATTTGGTGACAGGTATGCAGCAATCTACTATCTTCCAATATTTCTCACAAAAGATGTCATACATTTCTTGTACAGATTTGTTGCAAAATAAGGTTCTCCAGTCAATAACTGCAAAGAGCTATTCATTTTGATGTAATCTCCTTTCGGATAGTTCCTCCTCATGTCCTCGGTGCCTCTACTCTCAGGCAGAATATCTTCAATGATATTTTCCATCAACAACACACAGTGGTCACTCTTTCCAATTGGTGGTTCATACTCAACCTTTTCAATATGCAACACATTATCTGTGAATACTAGATCAAGTAGTAATGGCTCATCCCCACCCCTGGTCCTCGTTGGTTCCATTACATGTTGGTGTAGGAAATTCCCTTGTACGCAATCTAAGAATCTTGCCCCGAATGAGTCCTCACCACTGTGTGGGTCAAGATTTATCTAATCTATCTCTTTATGATTAAAATCTCCCATAATCAAAATCCTACATTTTTTCTCCCGTACCATGTTAATAACTGAGTTTATGACTTCAATAGTACCTATATGACTTTCCTCATAAACTTCAAGCCTATTCTGGTTCCTTGGTGGGTTATATACAACAGTTATTATAATGCTCTCTGACCCAGTATTTATGCGAGCAACAAGAAATTCCTTGAACTCACTTTCTATAGCCAAGTTTATTTCTTCAACTTGAATCCTTTCACTTATGAGCAGTGCTATCCCTCCACCAGTCCTCTCAGATCTTTCAACCCTTAATATTCTGAAGCCCTTAGGAAAAACTGTGACACTGTTTATGTCCTCACTCAACTTAGTCTCTGTAATTGCTACTATATCTGCCTTACTGTTGTGAATCCTATCTTTTAATTCTACTGCCTTACCAGCTAATCCATTAGCATTTGTGTATAACAATCTTAACGAGGCCCCATCCCCTGATCTTCTGTCATTATCTTCTTTACCTCCCCTTTGTCTGCAAGAACTCTGAAATGAAAATTTTTCTTCTCTTCTTCATCTCTTTCCTCATCTAACCTTCTTGCCTCTTGCAACAAGTTTTTGATCTTTCCCATCTCTTCCAGTGTTCTGTATCGTCTAAAGAACACTTCTTTGAATTCTTGAAGGTCTTCTAGATTTTTTTTTCTCAACAGTATTTCCCTACATGTTTCATATCTCTCAAAGGTTACTTTTGTTAGTCTCGGCTTTCCTTCCCTCGAATATTTACCTAGTTGGTGTATGTTTACAATATCCTCAGGACCACATACTACTTCAAGCTTTCTTATCAGGTCTACAACCCTAGCTTTATTTTCTTCAAGTTTCCCCTGCCGTGTTGGCTCCTGGGATTCGCTTATGCCTGAGATTACCACTGTCTTCTCTTTATCAAGTGCCTGTTTGATGAGTGGGTTTGCCCTTTCCATCACAACGTCTTTCATTTTTTCGATTACTATCTCTTTATAGTCAACTGTTTGTAAGTTTTCCAGTGCCACCACCTTTACAGCCTTTTTTACTGCCACATTCCCCTTTAATGCATCAGCAAAGGAAGTTTTCATGGCATCATTTTCCATATACAGCTCCTGGAACTCTTTTTTAAACTGTTCAATGTTTTCCTTAATCTGGACATTCCAAGTAGCAATCTCGTCTCTCTCAGAAGAGAGCAGTGAACTGTGTGTGTGTGTGTGTGTGTGTGTGTGTGTGTGTGTGTGTTGTGTGTGTGTGTCGTGTGTGCCCGCTCGTGTCGTCCGTGTGCTGTGGTGCCATTAGCCTAATTGATTACCTACATTGCTGTCCTTACGGGAGAGAGAGCCCAACACCGCCTCGCTATCTTCCAGTCATCCTGGGATCGCTTCCATTTTAGCCCCACCCCCCCTGTAGTGATCCACTCTCATCAGTACCTGCGTCGCTTAAAACTATCGGATTGGACGGGCCGATCCGACCGCATGTGCGAAGCTAGCGCGTCCTCGCTTGCCAGCGAATTCCAATTATCAACTACTCTTACATTGAAAAAGTATTTCCTTACATCCTGCAAAGAAGTTTTCTTACGAAGCTTCAAACTATGACCTCTAGTTCTAGAGCCAGCCATATCGAAATATCGATCCCTATCCGCTCTATCATAACCATGAAGGAATTTAAAGACTGTCACCATATCCCCCCTTACTCTTCTAGCTTCGAGTGATGGTAAGTCTAATTCCCTCAGCCTCTCATCATAACTGAGATTGCGTATTTCTGGCACCAGTTTCGTGGCATGTCTTTGAACTTTTTCAAGCTTAGCTATGTGCTTTTTCAAGTGCGGATTCCAAAAGGGGGCTGCATATTCAAGTTTTGGCCTCACATAGGTTACATAAATATTTCTGAACATTTCCTTGTCCATGTACCTGAAGGCTACCCTTACATTTGATAAGAATGCATATGCTGCCCTTACTATGCCATTTATATGTATTTATGGAGACAAATCTGCCAGTATGTTTACTCCTAGGTCTCTCTCATTTTCTGTCTCTTGAAGTTATACTCCAGCCACCGAGTAGTCAAGCTTGGGCCTTCTTGCACTTGTACCCATTCTCATTACCTTACATTTTGAAATATTGAATTTCATTAGCCACTTTTCTGACCACTCATGCAGATTATTTAGATCCTCCTGAAGTTCTCTACCATTGTTTTCGTTTTTTACTTTCTTCACAATCTTTGCATCATCTGCAAACATATTCATGAATGAATTTACAGACTCTGGTAGGTCATTTACATATACAAGGAACAAAAGTGGCCCTAAAACTGAACCCTGTGGAACTCCACTACTAACTCTTCTCCATTCAGACACTGAGTGTCTTACTTTAACCCTCTGTTCCCTTCCTTCTAAGTAAGTTTTTATCCATTCCAAAACATTTCCACCTATTCTAGCCATTGAGTGCAGCTTCCTAATAAGTCTCCCATGTGGAACAGTGTCAAATGCTTTCTGGAAGTCTAGGAATATGCAATCTGCCCAGCCCTCTCTTTCCTGTAAGATTTGGCTTACCTCATCATAAAATTCTAATAAGTTTGTTACTGTTGATCTACCTTCTCTGAAGCCATGTTGCCTCACTGACAAAAAGTTGAAGGATTCCAAGTGAAGAGAGATATGTTTCCTTAGTAGTTTCTCCATAACTTTGCAAACTATGCTGGTCAAGGAAACTGGTCTATAGTTCAGAGCCGTATCCCTCCTTCCCTTTTTGAAGATAGGTATCACATTTGCTTGTTTCCAGCATCTTGGAATCTCCCCCGACTCCAGTGACTCCTTAAATATGATACTTAGTGCCACTGATATTGTGTTTGTGCATTTTTTAAGCACATGAGGGGATATGTCATCAGGACCTGTAGCTTTATGAACATCTAAATCCATCAGCGCTTTGCATACCTCTGTGGCTGTAAGGTTGATGTTCTCTAATACCGGCCCTTGAGCTTCTATCACTGCAATCTGAGGGGGTGGGGTATTTTCTACTGTAAATACTGACTGAAACTCCTTGTTCAATTCTTTGCAGATCTCTTCATCCGTCTCAGTGATGCTTCCATCCGCTCTCTTTAGCCTTAAAACCTGTTCTTTTACCTTCAGTTTTCCTCTGATAAAGCTGTGGAAAAGCTTGGGATTTTCTTTAGCCTTCCTGGTGATGTCCCTCTCATAATCTCTCTCTGCCTCTCTCCTTTTACTTAGGTAGTCATTTCTTGCTCTTTTGTAGGTTTGCCAGGCATTTATGTTTTTTCTCCTCCTATACCTTTTCCAGCATTTGTCTCTCCACTCCTTAGCTCTTTTACACCCATTATCGAACCATTTCTCTCTGGCATGAATTACACCTACTTTGGTGACAGGTATGCAGCAATCTACTATCTTCCCATATTTCTCACAAAAGATGTCATACATTTCTTGTACAGATTTGTTGTAAAATAAGGTTCTCCAGTCAATAACTGCAAAAAGCTCATTCATTCTGATGTAAACTCCTTTCGGATAGTTCCTCCTCATGTCCTCAGTGCCTCTACTCTCAGGAAGAATATCTTCAATGATATACTCCATCAACAACACACAGTGGTCACTCTTTCCAATTGGTGGTTCATACTCAATATTTTCAATATCCAACACATTATCTGTGAACACTAGATCAAGTAGTGATGGCTCATCCCCACCCCTGGTCCTTGTTGGTTCCATTACATGTTGGTGTAGGAAATTCCCTTGTACGCAATCTAGGAATCTTGCCCCGAATGAGTCCTCACCACTGTGTGGGTCAAGATTTATCCAATCTATCTCTTTATGATTAAAGTCTCCCATAATCAAAATCCTACATTTTTTTTCCCGTGCCATGTTAACAACTGAGTTTATGACTTCAATAGTACCTATATGAGTTTCCTCATAAACTTCAAGCCTATTTTGGTTCCTTGGTGGGTTGTATACAACAGTTATTATAATGCTCTCTGACCCAGTATTTATGCGAGCAACAAGAAATTCCCTGAACTCACTCTCTATAGCCAAGTTTATTTCTTCAACTTGAATCCTCTCACTTATGAGCAGTGCTATCCCTCCACCAGTCCTCTCAGATCTTTCAACCCTTAGTATTCTGAAGCCCTTAGGAAAAACTGTGACACTGTTTATGTCCTCACTCAACTTAGTCTCTGTAATTGCTACTATATCTGCCTTACTGTTGTGAATCCTATCTTTTAATTTTACTGCCTTACCAGCTAATCCATCAGCATTTGTGTATAACAATCTTAATGAGGCCCCATCCCCTGATGTGTGTGTGTGTGTGTGTGTGTGTGTGTGTGTGTGTGTGTGTGTGTGTGTGTGTGTGTGATTACCTAATTGTGTTTACGGGAAAGAGCCCAAAGCTCGTATCTTCCCGTCTCCTGATCGCTTCCATTTTATACTTAGTGATACTTATCATACCTGTCCTTAAAACTATGGATTGAGATAGCATTAACTACCTCCTCGCTTAGCGAATTCCAATTATCAACTACTCTTACACTGAAAAAGTATTTCCTTACATCCTGCAAAGAAGTTTTCTTACGAAGCTTCAAACTATGACCTCTAGTTCTAGAGCCTGCCATATCAAAATATCGATCCCTATCCACTCTATCATAACCATGAAGGAATTTAAAGACTGTCACCATATCCCCCCTCACTCTTCTAGCTTCGAGTGATGGTAAGTCTAATTCCCTCAGCCTCACATCATAACTGAGATTGCGTATTTCTGGCACCAGTTTCGTGGCATGTCTTTGAACTTTTTCAAGCTTAGCTATGTGCTTTTTCAAGTGCGGATTCCAAAAGGGGGCTGCATATTCGAGTTTTGGCCTCACATAGGTTACATAAATATTTCTGAACATTTCCTTGTCCATGTGCCTGAAGGCTACCCTTACATTTGATAAGAATGCATATGCTGCCCTTACCATGCCATTTATATGTATTTCTGGAGACAAATCTGCCAGTATGTTTACTCCTACATCTCTCTCATTTTCTGTCTCTTGAAGTTGTACTCCAGCCACCGAGTAGTCAAGCTTGGGCCTTCTTGCACTTGTACCCATTCTCATTACCTTACATTTTGAAGTATTGAATTTCATTAGCCACTTTTCTGATCACTCATGCAGATTATTTAGATCCTCCTGAAGTTCTCTACCATTGTTCTCGTTTTTTACTTTCTTCACAATCTTTGCATCATCTGCAAACATATTCATGAATGAATTTACAGACTCTGGTAGGTCATTTACATATACAAGGAACAAAAGTGGCACTAAAACTGAACCCTGTGGAACTCCACTACTAACTCTTCTCCATTCAGACACTGAGTGTCTTACTCTAACCCTCTGTTCCCTTCCTTCTAAGTAAGTTTTTATCCATTCCAAAACATTTCCACCTATTCTAGCCATTGATTGCAGCTTCCTAATAAGTCTCCCATGTGGAACAGTGTCAAACGCTTTCTGGAAGTCTAGGAATATGCAATCTGCCCACCCCTCTCTTTCCTGTGAGATTTGGCTTACCTCATCATAAAATTCTAATAAGTTTGTTACTGTTGATCTACCTTCTCTGAAGCCATGTTGCCTCACTGACAAAAAGTTGAAGGATTCCAAGTGAAGAGAGATATGTTTCCTTAGTAGTTTCTCCATAACTTTGCAAACTATGCTGGTCAAGGAAACTGGTCTATAGTTCAGAGCCGTATCCCTCCTTCCCTTTTTGAAGATAGGTATCACATTTGCTTGTTTCCAGCATCTTGGAATCTCCCCTGACTCCAGTGACTTTTTAAATATGATACTTAGTGCCACTGATATTGAGTTTGCGCATTTTTTAAGCACATGAGGGGATATGTCATCAGGACCTGTAGCTTTATGAACATCTAGATCCATCAGCGCTTTGCATACCTCTGTGGCTGTAAGGTTGATGTTCTCTAATACCGGCCCTTGAGCTTCTATCACTGCAATCTGAGGGGGTGGGGTATTTTCTACTGTAAATACTGACTGAAACTCCTTGTTCAATTCTTTGCAGATCTCTTCATCCGTCTCAGTGATGCTTCCATCCGCTCTCTTTAGCCTTAAAACCTGTTCTTTTACCTTCAGTTTTCCTCTGTGTGTGTGTGTGTGTGATTACCTAATTGTGATTACCTAATTGTGTTTACGGGAAAGAGCCCAAAGCTCGTATCTTCCCGTCTCCTGATCGGTTCCATTTTTAGACTTAGTGATACTTATCATACCTGTCCTTAAAACTATGGATTGAGGTAGCATTAACTACCTCCTCGATTAGCGAATTCCAATTATCAACTACTCTTACACTGAAAAAGTATTTCCTTACATCCTGCAAACAAGTTTTCTTCCGAAGCTTCAAACTATGACCTCTAGTTCTAGAGCCAGCCATATCAAAATATCGATCCCTATCCACTCTATCATAACCATGAAGGAATTTAAAGACTGTCACCATATCCCCCCTCACTCTTCTAGCTTCGAGTGATGGTAAGTCTAATTCCCTCAGCCTCTCATCATAACTGAGATTGCGTATTTCTGGCACCAGTTTCGTGGCATGTCTTTGAACTTTTTCAAGCTTAGCTATGTGCTTTTTCAAGTGCGGATTCCAAAAGGGGGCTGCATATTCGAGTTTTGGCCTCACATAGGTTACATAAATATTTCTGAACATTTCCTTGTCCATGTGCCTGAAGGCTACCCTTACATTTGATAAGAATGCATATGCTGCCCTTACTATGCCATTTATATGTATTTCTGGAGACAAATCTGCCAGTATGTTTACTCCTAGATCTCTCTCATTTTCTGTCTCTTGAAGTTGTACTCCAGCCACCGAGTAGTCAAGCTTGGGCCTTCTTGCACTTGTACCCATTCTCATTACCTTACATTTTGAAGTATTGAATTTCATTAGCCACTTTTCTGACCACTCATTGTGACAGAGTGTTTCGCTCAAAGTCAACAGAGGCTGTTAGATGCCTTATTAAATAAATTAGTAACATAACTGTTATTTTCTAACTAAAAAAATAATTCCCACTTCTTGACTTTCGCAGATTATGATTATTTGCAATTTGTATTTTAGCTTATAGCTAATCTTAAATATACCTTATTCACTCTTCTTGTACGTGTAGAAGTATAGCCCCGATATAAAGGCTGCTCCTATTTTTCTGTCTGCTACGAGCCAAGAAAATTATGAGAGAGAAAAAAGAACCAGTAACCTAACTTTTCATTATTATTCTCGTTTTATTTTATTTGCTTCCACTTGTTGCACCTAAAAATACTGTCTCTCCCTTGCATCTCTGCTATAATTGCCTGCCAGGGACCACCACTAAAATAGTCCTTAAAATGATATCAGAGCCAATTACTGCTCTAGAAATGTATCCTACAGATGAACTCACCAGGAGGGACAATGAGACGTCCTCTTTTGGCGCCGAGACTGCCCGGAGGCAACATCTCGCCTGGGCAGTCTAAGTTTATTTCAAATCTTAATTACGTGGCATCTTCACAGGAATTCATCTAGCACAACAAGGTGAGGGATAGTGTATGGTAAAGCTCGTGGGTCAAGCAAATTGGTTTATTTTCGAGAATTAGTTACATTCGTTACTGGATAAATCTTATGGATTTATATTCTCAGATTCCATTCCCATACACACGAAATTTTGTAGATTACCAAACTGGAATCTCACATGCCAATTAATTCCTTAACCTGAAAATTACAGCTGATATACATTGCTGAGAAGTTTCTTTTCACTGAATGTGATAAACGAAAATCTCATCCTCTGAAGACTGGTTATGAGCCCGTAAAAATCTATCTCTTTTCCTAATAAATTCTAATTTCATTTCACCCCTTTCTATCATCGTAAATAAAGTGTTTTACGTCAAAAACTCGTCAATAAAGCTATTTGCTAAAAAAAATTGCAAATATTTAAAAGGTAAAATTTTCCCAGTTGGCTTTGCAAATATTTCTTGTTAACCACAATTTAATGAATGCATACCGTATTTATCTTGCTAATTCTTCATATGTTGGGGATAAAGTGTTTTGAGTTATAAGTTGCAAATACCTCAAAAGGTGGTTTTGCACCCTTTTTTTCATTGCAAACTTCTTGATAACTAAAAGTGAATGAATACTGTATCTATCTCGTAGATTCTTCCTTTATCCTAAATAGAGTGTTACCATATTAATTGTTAATCAGTAATAAGCATTGCAACTTTTGTGGTTGCCCACAATTTAAGGAATACATACAGTACTGTATTTGTCTTGCTTATTCTTCATTTATTGTGAATATATTGTTTTCTTGAAACCAGTAAAGAATTAATGGTTTTGTATGCTATTATGGTAGCATAAATATTTCTGGTTAGCTGTGAATAACCAATATATATTCATCCAGTAGAATGACATTAAAAACTCATTATATGTGTGCTCATGCTTTCAGTTTCCCATTATAAACAGTGTGTCATTTCTGTTTCTGAAATTGCAGTGTCCTGTATTCTACTCTGCCTGTGTGACAGAGGTAATCATCGAGTTGAGGCCAAAGTCTTGGCATACGTCCGTGGTGCCGGGAAACGAAATCATACTCACCACCTCCGGGATTCGAGGCAGCATTTCATAAAATTTAATTTGAGAAATTTAATTCAATTCTTTTAATGTCATTGCATTTCCAAAATTAAAAGAAAGTTGAATTCTGAGTTTCATTTAACCGACTAATGGTAATAGAGATGGGGTGTTCAAGTACAAATATCTGTCCTGTCTGTTTGTGAGCTCTTAACCGAGCTCGGTACTTTGAGTCCCCTTAGTAAAACAGAATCTTAACAACACTCTAGCATCCTAAACCCCCACAAGATTGGTGCCCGAACAGGGACCCGAACAGACAGACTGATTTTATAAATTTATTTTTATTTTGCTTTTAACATTGCACATGAAACCCGATTACCATTGGCTCGGTTATTGAAATGAATGAATCTTAGGCTGCACACGAAAATTTTCGCGCTAGAAACGTTGCGGATAAGAAATTTTTCTTTATTTTCAATATTGATTATGGTAACTAATATTTTCTTGTTTCCCATGTGGTAAACAATATTTCAGGAAATCTACATGAGATTATGTGGTAACAGACTTAAGAAATTTTGCATGACGAGAAGACGTGTTATTTAAAATTTCATTTATTTGCGTGATAAGATTGAGTTTTAAAGCATTCGTGTTTTATATATCCATTAAAGGGTGATACTTGTTAGGAATTGGGAGAAAGCATATTAAGTATTTTTGCTTATAATTGTGTTTTATATTCAAGCATTAACTGCTCATAGATTGGAAGAAAAACTTTGGTGTCATTTATCGAGCCTAGGCTAAGCCTTTCATGTGTCTGAGTTGTCACTTGAAAATAAATTTTCTCATTACTAGTAGAAATGTGTAATCTGGCTGCCTAGTAAGCTGATAGGATCTGTGCCCTTTTGGTAACACTCCAGAATTTTACTTACGACATTTTATTTGTGGGTACTGCCATATACGCGCTCATACGCAGACACGACCACTGTACTGTACTTGTTCGCATTACTTACGACATTTTATTTGTGGGTACTGCCATATACGCGCTCATACGCAGGCACGACCGCGATACTGTACTTGTTCGTATTACTTACGACATTTTATTTGTGGGTACTGCCATATACGCGCTCATACGCAGGCACGACCGCGATACTGTACTTGTTCGTATTACTTACGACATTTTATTTGTGGGTACTGCCATATACGCGCTCATACGCAGGCACGACCGCGATACTGTACTTGTTCGTATTACTTACGACATTTTATTTGTGGGTACTGCCATATACGCGCTCATACGCAGGCACAACCGCTATACTGTACTTGATTGTACTCTCAGGCACTGGGTGCTAGTCGGTAAAATTCGTTGTTACTCATTCCTTTCATTTGCACCATAACTGCAGGTACTGCCACGTATTGCTGTTAAGCAGGCACGACTGCCATTCTGTATTACCAGTGTTTCATACACTGTTTTGCAACATATTGTTGCTGTTGCACTTGATTGTGTTGCTCATTCCTTTCATTTGCACAATAACCGCAGGTACTGCCACATATTGCTGTTAAGCAGGCACGACTGCCATTCTGTATTACCAGTGTTTCATACACTGTTTTGCAACATTTTGTTGCTGTTGCACTTGATTGTGTTGCTCATTCCTTTCATTTGCACAATAACCGCAGGTACTGCCACATATTGCTGTTAAGCAGGCACGAC
>JAXCGZ010010913.1:0-14905 GCA_037179515.1 Halocaridina rubra | reverse complement strand
TCACTTTAGGAAAATATATACTGCGTTGACTTTGGCCCGATTTCTTAAAGAGTGTAAACCTTGGATACCATATTGTTAGTTAGCTAGACACACAAATGGATTTCATAAACGCATCTGACGTGGTTCTGTGTATGGCTAGGATCCCGTACGGGATCCTAGCCATACACAGAACCACGTCAGATGCGTTTATGAAATCCATTTGTGTGTGACAATATGGTATCCTAGGTTTACACTCTTTAAGAAATCGGCTTTCAGACAGTGTACAGGTATGAGGAAATATAACTATACAACCCATTAAGTACTTTGAAAACCAAAACACATCAGTGAATGCTGCGATACCAAGTATAAACTTGTACTTAATTCATTCTTTTTACTCATACTGATTTGATATGTAAATTAAATAAGCTTTTTATTGCCAATTGGAATAAAAAATAATTAAACATATCAATACTAATGTCTTTTAAATGTTAAGCGAAGAAAAGTTTAATAAATAATGATAAAAATGGTTCCGTTCCAGTATTCTCTAAATGTCTCTTGTAGTATTTTTTTACATGTTTATAGTGTAAACTTCATAAAAGTAATGTAAACAAAATTTTTCTATAGATAATATTACCTTTATTCTATATTTACATACTTGTATATATATATATATATATATATATATATATATATATATATATATATATATATATATATATATATATATATATATATATTATATATATATATATATTATGATTTTGACACCAGAACGGGCAAAAAAAAAAAAAAATCTGCCCTTCTCGAGTCTGGACACGAGGAAAACAAAGTAAAAAGGAACAGAGATGGGGAGAGTTGTGCCTTGTCAGATGTGAAGGGAAAATAAGAGATGTGTAATGAATATCCAAGAATATTCGGTGTTGATGTAGGCATAGAAAAAGAACCGTAACTGAAGGAAGATTCTACATCGAACTGCCCTGGACAGTTATTTAAATCCAAAAGACCCTTCAGCTGTATTATCACAACAGGCGGTTGATGCCATGGGCCAACTTACTATATATATATATATATATATATATATATATATATATATATATATATATATATATATATATATATATATATATATATATATATCTATATATCTCTCTCTCTCTCTCTCTCTCTCTCTCTCTCTCTCTCTCTCTCTCTCTCTCTCTCTATATATATATATATATATATATATATATATATATATATATATATATATATATATATATATATATATATATATATATATATATATATATATATATATATATACATACAATATGGAAGTGATACTGTAAAAATTTTGACTCTTATAATCTAAGATACAGAGGGTTTAGCCCGGTACTCAGTTGTGGCCTGTCTTAGCCTAACGACTTTGACACCATTTGATTGAATTTGTGAGCAGAGAACCTACAGTTGTTGTAGTTGTTGCACATCTCATTACTGTTGTTGTTGTTGCTGCTGTTTTCCACTTTCCCCAAATGATTGTTGGAGGAAACACAGAATGGAGTTGATTTTTTTTTTTATGTGTGACATCGGGACAGGCAGAAACTGCCCCAATCAATAAAGGCTTGGGCACAAGAAAACACCAAGACGAAGGAAAAGAAAGAGGTTAAGGATAGGCAGAGATGAGGTAATATCAAACAAAGGAATACGATAGACAGAAAAAATAGTCATAAAGTACAGAGGACCAAGAGATATGAAGGATTAAGCGCTGAGATGACGACAGACCCGCATTTTGAAGGATGATAGGTCATAAGAATTAGGAAAGACAGAGGGGGGAAGAAAGTTCCAGAGTCTGGAGGTAGATGGGAAGAAGCAGTCACTGCACCGACCAATCCGCGAGCTACATATCTCCACACAGTACCTGTGAGATGAGGTTGAATTAAGGTTGGATTCAATTCCTAACGCCCTGCTGAGGGCACAAACATGGTTTTTCACTTCTCAAGTAGAGCACTCTGACAGTAATTAAACAATTTATGACTCAATTCAGGCTCATAGACTCCGACTCGAGTTATGTACAGGACAAGTATTTTTCTTGCAAAAGATACTAAAAACGCGATAAATTCGAAAAAAGTACAGTGGTACGCAGAATGCATGAGCAAACCTACAATAACTTTTTCCTAGATGTATATAATTATCACCTTTCAAAATACACCACAGGATGAAGTTAATAGCTAAGTCTTTCCTAGAAATGAATACTGAATCTCTCTCTCTCTCTCTCTCTCTCTCTCTCTCTCTCTCTCTCTCTCTCTCTCTCTCTCTCTCTCTCTCCTCTCTCTCTCTCCTCTCTCTCTCTCTCTCTCTCTCTCTCTCTCTCTCTCTCTCTCTCTCTCTCTCTCCTCTCTCTCTCCTCTCCTCAGTTCCATTAATGCTTGGTCTTAAAACGGAATTTAACATAACAAGCTGCCCAGCCTCCCAACTATCTCCACATGGAGAACAATTAAGTGGACAAAGATGATAAAAAATTATCAATATTTTCTGAGTAGATTACATGATTATGAGACTACTAGAATAGGCCTTATACATCCTCTATTTTCACTGAAAATAATTTAATTATATTACTTTTCTTTTACTATATTTAATCTTATAAATTAACAAGAACATATTTTCCTTTCAAATGAGAGTGTAAAACATAATATGCATACTTACTATATCTAATTTAAGAGACTAGATGAATAGATACAATTACAACATATGTATACAATAAATTTACTGTTATAATGGCAGAGAAGGAAAATACTGCTAGGTGTTTATGCCAGACTTACACTAAATTATGAGGATAAATGGATCACTTAACAAAGGCAAAATGATACATAAGCACTAACACATATATGGAACCCTGAGTTAAAAGAGCACACCTCATCTTATATGATAAGTAGCTGCAATTCCAGTGAGTAAAATGATAAACAGTAAATGACCCTCTAGCAGCTTGCAGTAGCCTAAGCTAAGAGTCCAATAAGGCCATGGTTCTGCGAACCACTGTATCCAAGGATTTTCAACTATATAGTTTGAGGGTGTAATTTTATTATATAAAAGAATTAAAGAGGGAATAAAAGGCAAAGTGGGCAGGAAATATGAAATCGGAATATTGGGAAAAACAAAATAAAATAATTTCTATTGTCATCACTTACGACTGTAGGAAAGCAAAGGAACCAAAGATTATGTGTATGCACTACTCTTTTCTTCTTGACAAACGATTAAAGAACAAAAACTTGCTGATTGACTGGGCTAACAATAGGGAAGCAGTGTCTAGCCCATTTTACACCGATGATTAGTTCCAGAGGAAATGGAGATTAAATACGTTTGGATATAAGCAGCGTTTCAGGAGATGCCAGGGGTTGGTTCGGAGCAATTCTCCCCCATAAAATCCCTACGGGTCTCTCGCTCTAGATTTTCTCTCAGGATTTACTCCTCAAGTCCCTCACATTCCCGTGTGAGCCTGCAAGGCACCAGGAACAGATGCAAGTAGTACCACCTACTGCCCAGGAGGTAGCAGACATTTGTAAGTCGAGAAAAGAACTACACCCCATGGAGTAGCAATGAGAATTAGATTGGAGGGTAAGTGCAATGACAAAAGGAAACATCCACATTTAGAGGCATAACACCACAACAACAAACACCAAATATCGATCCATTAGCCATGAGAAAACTTACCAAACAAAAAAAAAATCTTTTATAATGCTACGGGTGCCAAAGCAACTTGTGAGCAAACATTAAATCAAAGTATTCCAAAATGTCACCATAAAAATCAATATACTACTTATTTAATAATAAATAAATGAATATTGATATGTGAATAAATAAATTCAAACTATTTATAAATAGCTCAGCATGGTATTGTCGTAATCCCACTTGGAATAGATTTTATGCAATATAAAGCGTAAATAGAAGCTTCGAATTCAACCATTCACCTTTCTACAGCTTTTGTGACCTCGCCAACTGGCATTTCACAATTATCGCTGAAACTAGGCAAGATTATCATTACTTTGATTATCATTATTTTGGATGAATGACTACAATACAATACACACACAAAATTAATTAGTTTTATATATATATATATATATATATATATATATATATATATATATATATATATATATATATATATATATATATATATATATATATATATATACAAACACACACACATTACAGAAGATTTTAGTGTCAACGGAAGCTTACTCAGGAGTAAACATATGACTCATCATTCACTCAATGCCAACCATTATCGGATTCTGTTTCCACAAAAAATGTTAAATATAGTTCTTTTGGACAAATAGTTGCTGCTCATTAAGAACTAAATATTCTCATTGTAAGGAAAACAAATATGGAAATGATGCCGATAATAACGATCCTGTATCTAGTGTCATACTTACTACTTTATTATTAACATTATTGTTAACATTTTTATTACAGCATTATTATTTTCTATGAAAGCTACATTTAATTTAACTATATGTATTACCCTCTTATTTATTAGTTTAATTACATGTCTGCTTATAAGTTACTATTAATGTTGAATAACCATTGTACAAAATGGATATAAATGTTTGTTTGTTGTGTTTGTTCTACTAAGGGCTAGGACGGTTGCCTTCTTAGGAATACTAATCATGTGCCTAAAATCTTTTGCACATAATAAATAAATAAATCTATTTGGGAAATGTATCGGCTTCTGATTTGTCCATGTATACATTCAAAGGTGTATGTTTACATACATACATACATGCATATACAATGGCTGCAATTCTCCTTGTAAGGAGCTGGCCGAGTCAAAGTACACATTAAGCAGAGGCCAATTCATATCAATTATTCCTCTTAGCTTCTTGGGGATAAAGGGCTGTCAAAATTTCCCCACCATCACCACAACACTGTTTGGATCATCCACAGGGTAAGTGGGCAAAGATCTTTTGCAGTAAAGCACGACAACCAGTGGCCGAAAAAGAAGGCTTCTTTGCTCAGAATTCCTAGTCTACGTTCAAAAAGGATCTGTTTCCATTGAGGTCAGTATTAAGATTTACTGATCGTATGCTTTTAACTAAAGCATTATCATATTTATTTTTATGAGTGTGACCCCGGGACAGGCAAAAACTGCCCTCATCAATAAAGGCCCGGGCACGAGAAAACACCAAGACGAAGGAAAAGAAAAAGGTTAAGGACAAGGAAGATATGAGGTAATGTTACACAAAGGAAAACAACAGACAGAAAAAAATAGTCAAAGTACAGAGGATCTAGATATATGGAGGATTAGGCCCTGAGATGACGATAGATCCGCTTTTTGAAGGAAGATGAGTCATATGAACAATAATACTTTATTTGTCGATTAGAAAGGGAGAAATTTCATTTAATTTCAAATTTTCACTGAAAAATTCTTTCCTATGCAACAATTATTGCAGTCCATTACATACTATGAGACTACATATAAACCTGCATTTAATGACCTATTTTCTTCATGCTTATTCCTTTATTCCATTTTTACGTCTACATTCTATTGAAGTTTTTATTCTACTTTATTACCATTTCTCTTTCCACCAAAAGATATTTTCCAACCATTTAAGTTGGTGGGTGCATCCTCCCGTGAGAAATTTCGTTTTTCGCGTCTTTCCTCTACAAAGGCTCACATGATAGATTCTCTCGGAAAAGTTCCATTCCATCGATGCCAATTTTTCCCGCCTTTTCCTCTCAAACATTTTCTCTGGACTTTTGAATATGCTACAGGTACTCAAGATTGTCTGTGTGTACGTGTGTGTGTGTGTGTGTGCGTTTTTTTTATTTTTTTTTATTTTTTTTTTTTACACCAGGATGGCCTTAAAAAAATAAATAAATCTACCTTCATCGGACCTGGGCACTAAGGAAACATAAAGCGAAACAGGGATGGGGAGTATTGTGACTTGTCAGTTGAGATAGGATAGTAAGCGATGAGTAACGAATATCCAAAATTATTCGGTGTTGATGTAGTCATAGAAAGAGAACCGTAACTGAAGGCAGACTTAAAATCGAACTGTCCTGGACAGTCTTATTTAAGTCCACAAGACCTTTCAGCTGAAGTAAATTTAAGTCAAAATTCATCCTTAAGGGGGTACAGACGATCATTATTACTGTCAGTAAAAATACTGACACTATTCTATTGGTGTGAACTACTACGTCCATATGATGGACACACCGACAGTAATAATGACAGTACAGAGGAAATACTGTTAGTAATATTGATCGTCTGTTTAGCCCTTTGAGGGACGCGACATTATACCTCGGACATGGTAAATATCCCCAATGGCTTTTCTAGCAATATTATCATGGAGAGTAACCGAAATAATTTTAAGCTTTCTCGAATGATGGTAATATTCTTTGCCCGTCCTGGTGTCAAACTCATAAACTAAAAATACATATACAATGGCCACAATTCCCTTAGTAAGAGGGTGGTAGAGTCAGAGCACACACATTTACCAGAACCAAATATACTTCGATGACTCCTCTTAGCTCTTTGAAGATAAAGGGTAGCCACAAGTACCTCCCCCCAACACTGCGGACAAGGTTCTTCTGCCAAGAGGCCCAAACAACTGTAGCTGATTTACCCTTACAGTTTATTAAATGGCAACTCTTACCCATATCAACCTTCCCCAGTTTACCGAACTAGCAGATGCGAGAAATCCCTATGGTCCGCGTCAACTATACACAGCAATTCTCCAGTAGACTAAATAATTATCAATGGAGTCTCCGTGGCAAAATGGTAGCGTCTGCGACTCTGAGGCGGTAGGTCAAGGGTTCGCGTCCCGTCACGGACTGAGGTAAGTAAGGGCATACACTCAGGGTAACGATTACATCTGCCAAAACAAGTCCTTCGTAAGAAGGCAATCGTCATAGCCCTTAGTAGAAACGGGAGTTCGTGACATAAAACCGAATCCAAGATTAAAAAATTATCAATACAGCCATAATTAATTTGGCAGAGGAGTTGCTATGACCCTGCTTTGCCTCAGGTATATTTCTGCATTGAATGTTATACATCAATTTAGGATTCTCTCCCCCCCCCCTTGCCTTACAACGATGCTTCATTATTCTGTCTCTTATTCTATTAGTCAAGGACAATACAAAATTTAATGCAAAAATATCTTTATAGACACGTAAGGAAAATACAAAAGAATGGGCTTTTTAACTCTCTTAAATGGATGAATTGAAATATCGCTCAACCAAACCTAATTAAATTAAATCGTGTCAGCGAATATGGAATTTACAGCGACTGGAAATTATATTCATTAAAGTAATTTTCTACCTAAAATAAAGAACTCTTGAACTTCACTAGAAAATGGAAAATGAATGGCCTAATTAAGGTGATATATATATATATATATATATATATATATATATATATATATATATATATATATATATATATATATATATATATATATATATATATATATATATATAAGTCAGTATAAGCTTCAAGAAAAGAGAAACAAAGAAGAAAGAAACAAGACATTATTAAAAAACAAAGCATGTACTAATGTGTGAGTGAGACTCACACAACTAGACAATAAGATATAGAAGCATTAACATAAATATGGGACCCTGGGATTAATTATATTCACTTTATATTTCATGATATGTAGCAGCAAGCAAAGCCAAGAGCCCAATTGTGCCTTGGTCATATATGCCACTGAATCCAGGGCTTTTAAGCTATAAAATTGAGGGTTAAGTTTCAAGAGACAAATGAATTAATGAGGGAATGAAAATGCAAAGAGGACGGGAGAAAATAAAACAGAATATTGGAAATATAAGATAAACTGGGCTATGTAAGAGTCGAGAAAAGGCTATGTGAGTCGAGAAAAGAGCTAGACTCAGTGGATAGCAATGATAATTAGATTGAAGAGAAAGTGACAGCCTCCTGGCTAGTACAGTGGTAATGCGCTGGCCTCGCATTCGCGAGGTCGACTATTCGAGCATTGTCCAGGCAAGAGAGTTTAAGCAGTTTACTGGGAGGTTACTGCTGTGGCTAGGTACCATAGTAGGGGGCTAGGGTCTGTGCTGGCTGACGCCCGCCCTACTGGTCCTCCATGACCGGAACACACATCCTTGGGTGGAGAATATATATATATATATATATATATATATATATATATATATATATATATATATATATATATATATATATATATATATATATATAAAGAAAAAGTGACAAGTCAAAGGGAGGCATCGACATTTAAAGGCATAAAACCACAACAACGAACACCACATTTTTTTTTTTTGTGACAACGGGACAGGCAGAAACTGCCCTCATCAACAAAGGCCCGGACACGAGAAAATACCAAGACAACGGAAAAGAAAAAGGGTAAGGGCAAGGCAGAGATGAGGTAATGTCACACAAAGGAAAATGACAGACAGAAAAAAAACAGTCAAAGTGAAGAGGACCCAGAGATATGGAGGACTAGGCTCTGAGATGACGATAGATCTGCTTTTTGAAGGATGAAAGGTCATAAGAATTAGGAGAGACAGAAGGAGGAAGAGAGTTCCAGAGACTGGAGGTAGATGGGAAGAAGCAGTCGCTGCACCGACCAATCCGCGAGCTACAAATCTCCACACAGTACCTGTAAGATGAGGCTGCTTGGCGAGTGTTACGCGGCCTCGGCAGTGGAGGAGGGATGCAGCTCGCCAACTCATCAAAGCAGCGATGGAAGTAGTAGCGATAGAAAAGCGAAAGGGAAGATACCTTACGGCGAAGAGAGAGAGAATCCAGGTTAGAAGTAAGAGAAGGATCATTAATGAGTCTGACTGCCTTAGATTCAACCCTATCAAGAAGATAAGTAAAGGAAGAAGCACCCCAGATGTGTGAGCATCTGTGTGTGGAAGGTCCGCTCACCCTCAAGGGTGAACATCCAACAAAAAAAAAAAAGTATTCTATGCAGGGGCGGATAAGACCTTTGTAAATTTTAAGTAACTGTAATGAGGAAAAGTAATAACGAAAACGAAACAAAACCCCCAATTCTTTGCATGAAGATTTAGAAATTTGGATTATGTGATTCCTCCATGACAAGTTAGAGGCTATATGGATTCCTAATATATTGATAGAGTTAAGAGGGTAAATTTCATTAGTTTCGAGGACAATAGGGTTATCAGGAGGAGAAGAAGATAAAGAGATAGCCAGAAACTGTGTCTTGGAGGCATTGAATTTAACTAAACTTTGAGTGCCCCATTCAGATACTCTCTGCAAATCGGAGTTAAGAGTAGATGAAAGAGTGATACGAGATTGATTACGAGTAACAGATGAAGGTTGTGAAGAAAAGGCAGAGGAAAAGTGAAGGGTAGAATCATCGGCAAAGGCATGAAGAAGAGAGGAAGATGGGGATTGTAGAAGATCATTGATGAAGAGAAGGAAGAGAGTAGGTGAAAGAACAGAGCCCTGTGGAACACCACTGGAAACAGAAAAAGGGCTAGATGTCGCGCCATCAACAACTACAGATATAGAACGGTCAGTAAGAAAACTGGAAATCAGAGAACAGAAAGAAGGGGTAAAGCCACAGGCAGGGAGTTTGGCCAACAGAGCCTTGTGCCAGACTCTGTCAAAAGCCTTAGAGATATCAAGGGCGACGACAAAGGATTCCCCATAGTTCCTCAGAGAAGATCACCATACATGAGTAAGATAGGACAGGAGATCACCAGTGGATCTTGCCTTGCGGAAGCCGTACTGGTGATCAGAGATAAGTGAGTTAGATTCAAGGCGTTTCAAGAAGTGAGCATTGAGCAAAGTTTCGAAAACTTTAGCAATAGAGGAGGTTAGAGCAATAGGTCGGTAGTTAGAAGGAATAGAGCGGTCACCCTTCTTAGGAACAGGTTGAACTAGAGCATGCTTCCAAGATGAAGGATAGATACTGGTTGACAGAATGAGGTGAAAAAGATGGCAAAGCACAGGAGCCAGTTCATCTGCAAACCCCTTAAGGAACCTTGCAGGGATACCATCGGGGCCAGAGGCCTTGTTTGTCTTTAGTGAGCGAAGAACCTTATGAACTTTGCGTGAAGAAAGGATAAGGGAGGGCATAGGGTTAGAGAGAGGAAAAGACTGAGGAACAGGTGCGCTGGAATTGTTGATAGAAGAGCTGGCAGAAAAATGAGAGCCAAAGAGAGTGGCTTTGTCAGCGGGAGAGCAAGCTATAGAACCATCAGAATGAATGAGAGGGGGAAAGCTTGAGTTACAGAAGTTTTTGGAGAGGTTTTTGGCTAAGGACCAGAAGCATTTGTCAGTGGGAGAGGAGTTAAGTTCATCAACTTTCCTTCTTATAAAGGAAGCCTTAGACCTTCGAATCTGAGCTGTACAGCGATTCCTAGCTATAATAAAAGCAGAGCGAGTTAAATCAGAAGGAGAGGCTTGGTAAGATCGGTGAGCCTGATTCCTAGCCTGGATAGCCATGGAGCAGGCACGGTCAAACCAAGGTTTAGGGGGAGAGAAAGTTTTTGTAGAAGAGGGGATGTACGCCTCCATTCCCGCGGTCATGATCTCGGCAACTTTTACAGCTACCCGATCAGGGTTGCTGGACTGAAAGCAGTAGTCATCCCATGGGAAGTCAAAGAGAAAGTTAACGCAAATTTTCATATTGGGTTCGCTCGAAGTGCCAAAGGCGGCGTTGAGTAGGAGAGATTGGTGGTGGGGGAGCGAAAAGGGAAGAGACAGAGATCATGGAGTGGTCAGATTTACTAAGAGGGGAAAGCACAGAATAAGAGTAGTTTGAAGGGTTAGAAGTAAAAAATAGGTCGAGTGTTTGCAGCATGTTCGTTTGATAATTTGCTCCAGATCGTGAGTAATAGAGAAAGCAAGAGCCTCGCTTCCTCCCACATCAGTGTGAGAAGAATGAAGCCACTCACTGTGGTGTACATTGAAGTCTCCAATGTAGAGAACTTCGGCATGTGGGTAAGAAGGTAGCAAGGACTCATGGCACGAGGAGAGATATTCAAAGAAAGACACAAACTCGGTGGAGTTTGGAGAACAGTAGCAGAAGCAAAGGATGATAGTGGTAGTGGAGAGATAGACTTTTAGCCAGAGAACATCAAAGTCAGCAGATTCAAGGTCCATGAGCCTCACAGTAGGAGTGTTAATGTTGCAGTAAGCACAGACCCCACCTTTGGAACAAAAACGAGTATACAGATTATAGTGGGAGATTTGGAATGGGTCAGTGGAAGCATGTATAGACAACTGGGTTTCAGATAGGAGGAGGAGGTTAGGGAGGAAAGTGCCGAAGTGCTGTTCCACAGATGAAAGATTAGAGTTCAGCCCACGAATGTTTGAATAGTGAAGAGTGAAAGATGCAGATCTACTGGGAGGTGCAAGGTTAAGAGCAGAACCATTACTACCACCAGGCGTGTCTGCCCTCAAGCCAATGGTGGAGTCAACACGATCCCCGGAGATTCTTCCCACCCCACTATGCCGGGTACTGGGGGCCATTAGTTGTGAACCTTCCATAAATAATGACAAAATGTGAGGAAAAGGAAAGTAAAAGAGACAGATGTGCAGAATGTTGTGACTTGTCAAATGTAATGGAATAGCAAGAGATGTGTAATGAATATGCCAGAATATTCAGTGTAGAAGTAGGCATGAGGAAAGAACCGTCCTGAAGGAAGACTCAACCTGGAACTGTCTGGACCAGTTCTAGTTGATCCTAATACCTTCAGTCGTAGTCTTTCAACGGGCGGCTGGTGCCATGGCTAACCTACTAACAATCCACTGGCCATACCAACCTTATAATGAAGAATTTATTCCCTTTAAAATTGTACGGATGCCAAAGCACCTAGTGGGCAAACAATAAACAAAGGTATTCCAAAATGATGCCAGATAATCCAAAAGATATTTATATGTTAATAAATAAATTAATAAATATATAGGAATGAATATGTAAAAAATACAAATTAATAAGCCATCAAGGGGATTGCCGCAATATCACTCGTCAGAGATTTTATGCAAAATAGAGCGTAAAATGAGGCTTAGAATTCAGCTATTCGCTTTTCTGCATCTTTCATGACCTCGCCATCTGGCATTCCACAATTATCGTTGAAACTAGGCAAGGGGGAAATCTAATTCAGTCATTAATATTATCATTAATTTTCATGAATGGCTAAAATAATATAAAAAAAAGTTAATTGGTCATTATATATATATATATATATATATATATATATATATATATATATATATATATATATATATATATATATATATATATATTCTATCTACCTTGGCTGCTTCCCCCTTTAATTGGGGGGTAGCCAACATCAAAAAAAAGAAAACAATAAGGGGATTACTTTGCTCTATGGGCAATGACGAGAGAGCTAGTGACCGTTCAGATGGCACTGCTGGAGTGCCACAGCCCATCCTCCTGGCTCTTCCACAACCTGTGTCACTTCACAACTGCCAACTCCCCTACTGCCCCTACCACCGGGCTACCTCTGTAAGATGCAGCCCCGTGGTAACAGCAGATGCCCATCAGAGCTGCGTCACAATCGCTCGCCACTCATTCCTATTCCTAAAACACTCACTTGCTTCCCTCACATCCATCCTCCTATCATTCAGGGCTCTCCTTACTCCATCCATCCATCCAAACCTAGGCCTCCCTCTAGCATTTCTCCCATCAACTCTCGCATTCATCACCTTTTTCAGCAGTCTTTCATCATCCATCCTTCCCACATGGCCAAACCATCTCAGAACATTCATATCTACTCTGGCTGCAATTTCTCTCCTCACACCCGTTCTTGCTCTCACCACTTCATTCCTAACCCTATCCAACCGAGATACACCAGGCATTTCATCTCAAACACATTTAGTTTCCGTCTCTCACTTACTTTCATACCCCATAAGTCTGATCCATACATCACAGTTGGCACAACCACTTTCTCATACAAAACTTTCTTAACATTCATTTCCAACCCTCTATTCTTCATCACTCCTTTCAATGCACCCAACACTCTAAATCCTTCATTCACTCTGTGACACACATCTGCTTCCACTCCACCATTTGCAGCTATAACCGAGCCTAAATACTTAAACTAATCAACTTCCTCAAGTGTCTTTCCATTCAAAATAACATTCAATCCAGCACCATCCTCATTTCTTGTACACCTCATAACCTTACTCTTTCCCACATTCACTCGCAAGTTCCTTCTCTCACACACCATTCCAAATTCTGACACTAACTGACACAGCTTCTCCTCTGAATCTGCCACCACCACTGTATCATCTGCAAACAGCAATTAATTCAGTTCCCACTTGTTATCATCCCCATCTACCATTCTCAAACCTCGACCACGCACTCGCTCATTCACCTCTCTTACGACTCCATCAATATACAAATTGAACAGCCATGGTGATATCACACATCCCTGTCTCAGTCCCACACTCGCTGGAAACCACTCACTCACTTCATTCCCTACCCAAGCACAAGCTCTACTGCCCTCATACAAACTTTTCACTGCATGAAACAATTTACCATCAATTCCATATAATCTCAAAACATTCCACATAGCCTCTCTATCAACTCTATCATATGCTTTCTCCAGATCCAAAAATGGAAAATACACATCCTTACCATTAGCTAAATATTTCTCACAAAACTGCCTAACTATAAAAATCTGATCTATACAACCTCTACCTCTCCTAAAACCACTCTGCACTTCCACGATCACATATTCTGTCTTAAGCCTAATCCTATTAACAAGAATCCTACCAAACAATTTTCCTACAACAATCAACAAACTTATACCCCTAAAATTACTGCATTCATACACATCTCCCTTACCTTTGTATAGGGGCACTATACAGGCAATCACCCATTCCACTGGCACCAATGACAACATAAAGCATATATTAAACACTCTCACTAACCATTCCAATGCAGTCACACCCCCTTCTTTCAACATCTACGCTCTCACACCATCCATTCCAGGTGCTTTACCTGCTTTCTCTTCATACAATGCCCTTTTCACCTCCTCTCTCTCTCTCTCTCTCTCTCTCTCTCTCTCTCATATATATATATATATATATATATATATATATATATATATATATATATATATATATATATATATATATATATATATATATATATATATATATATATGAATCATTCTTTACCCCGACCGGGACTCGAACCTAGGACTTATTTGGTTATATATATATATATATATATATATATATATATATATATATATATATATATATATATATATATATATATATATATATATATATATATATATATATATATATATATATATATATATATATATATATATATATATATATATATATATATATATATATATATATATATATATATAGTGTGTGTGTGTGTGTGTGTGTGTGTGTGTGTGTGTGTGTGTATTATGTATATATGGTAGTGCCCGCGACTCTGTGTCGGGAGGTCCGGTAGTCTACGTGGCTAAATGGTAGTGTCCATGACTCTGTGTCGACCCCGTCACGGTCTGAGGTTAGCAAGGGCATGCACTCAGGGTAACGATTACATCTGCCAAAACAAGCCCTTCGCAAGAAGGCAACCGTCCTAGCCCTTGGTAGAAATGGGAGTCCGTGACGTAAAATCGGAACAGTAGTCACCGTGGCTCAAGCGGTAGCGTCAGCGACACTGATGCATCAGGTCAAGGGTTCGCGCCCCGTCACGGTCTGAGGTTAGCAAGGGCATGCACTCAGGGAAACGATTACATCTGCCAAAACAAGTCATGCACAAGAAGGCAACCTTCCTAGCCCTTGGCAGAAAAGGGAGTCCGCGACGTAAAAACGGAACAACAACAACATAAATATATATATATATATATACATATATATATATATATATATATATATATATATATATATATATATATATATATATATATATATATATATATATATATAGTCGCC
>JAXCGZ010010912.1:0-7500 GCA_037179515.1 Halocaridina rubra | reverse complement strand
TACCTTCTCTGGTGTAGTTGTTAGCGCCTTGGCACAGTAATTATGTGTCCTAGATTCAAGTCCCGGTCACTATAAAAATTATTCACGCTTTCATATATGGTAATGTTCTCATTTGATTATTGTTGGCCCCAAATGAGATTGAGATTTAAATTAAATGCGAAAACGAAGCCTCGGGTGAGGTTGGGGAAAACTATAATATGACCAGGGTGGCATTCGGATAGAATGCATTTATTCCTAGTATATCAGATATAGGTGTAAGGTTTGTTTCTCTTTTAGATCTTCTGTGGTGTAGTTGGTAGCCCCTTGGCACAGTAATTATGTGTCCTAGGTTCAAGCCACGGTCGGGGTAAAAATAATTCAAGTTTTCACATATGGTAATGTACTTATTTGATTACTGTTGGTCCAAATGAGATTGAGATTTGAATTTAATATTAAAACGAAACAACGAGTGAGGTTGGGGGAAATTGTAATATGAACAATGGGGCATTCAGATAGAATGTATTCATTCCTAGAATAGCAGATATAGCTATAAGGTTTGTTTCCCTTTTAAGCCTTCTGTGGTGTAGTTGGTAGAGCCTTGGCAAAGTAATGATGTGTCCTAGGTTCAAGTCCCGTTCGGTGTAAAATTTATCCGTGTTTTCACATATGGTAATGTGCTTATGTGATTATTATTGGTCCCAAATGAGATTAGGATTTGAAATGAATGCGAAAACGAAGCCACGAGTGAGGTTGGTGGAAAATGTAGTAAGTGCAGTGTGGCATTCAGATTGAATGCGTTAATTCCTAGCATAGCAGATATAGTGTAAGGTTTGCTTCCCTTTTAGACCTTCTGTGGTGTAGTTGGTAGCGCCTGAGCACGGTAATTATGTGTCCAAAGTACAAGTCCCGGTCGGGGTAAAAATTATTCATGTTTTCACATATGGTAATGTTTTATATATATATATATATATATATATATATATATATATATATATATATATATATATATATATATATATATATATATATATATATATATATATATATATATATATATATATATATATATATATATATATATATATATATAAGAACATAAGAACATAAGAATAGAGGACACTGCAACATGCCTACTGGCACACACGAGGCAGCTCCATTTTTTAATTGTCTTTTCAGCATGTCTAACCTATTCTATTCTACTCTACTTATTTATTCTATGTTTCTTTTTATAATTTTTCTAATAAGCACTAACCTATTCATACCCACCCTACCTCTGTCATATGTCTATCTAATCTACATTTGAAGGTGTCTAAGGTATTGGCATTTACTATCCTACTAGGAAGCTTGTTCCATGCATCAGCTACTCTATTACCAAACCAATTTTTACCAATTTCCCTTCTGAACCTAAATTTATCATAAGAACATAAGAATAGAGGACACTGCAACATGCCTACTGGCACACACGAAGCAGCTCCATTATTGAATTGTATTTTCAGCATGTCTAACCTATTCTATTCTACTCTACTTATTTATTCTATTTTTCTTTTTATGATTTTTCTAATAAGCACTAACCTATTCATACCCACCCTACCTCTGTCATATGTCTATCTAATCTACATTTGAAGATGTCTAAGGTATTGGCATTTACTATCCTACTGGGAAGCTTGTTCCATGCATCAGCTACTCTATTACCAAACCAATTTTTACCAATTTCCCTTCTGAACCTAAATTTATCAAGCTTAAATCCATTATTACGAGTTCTGGTTTGATCATGAATTTTTAAAACTTTATTAATATCTCCCTTGTTAATCCCTTTAAACCATTTATACACTTCAATCATATCCCCCCTAACTCTTCGCCTCTCTAGAGAATGTAGATTAAGTTTTTTTAATCTGTCCTCATATGGTAGATTTCTGATATTGTGTATCATCTTGGTCATTCTTCGCTGCACTCTCTCCAAGGATTCAATTTCCATTCTATAATAGGGTGACCAGAATTGCACAGCATAATCTAAATGGGGCCTAACTAATGCAAGATAGAGCTGCAAAATAACTTTTTCCGTCCTATTGCTAACGCTTCTTGAGATATATCCTAAAATTCTGTTTGCTTTATTTCTGACTGCTGTGCATTGCTCTGTTGGCTTAAGACTACTACTCACAAGAACTCCCAAATCCCTTTCACACTGAGAACTCATGATTTCATGGTTATTTAGCTTATAACTAGTAATGTCTTTTATAGTACCCATTTTAACTATTTTACATTTTTCAACATAAAATTCCATTTGCCATTTGTCCGACCACTCAGATAATCTATGTATATATATATATATATATATATATATATATATATATATATATATATATATATATATATATATATATATATATATATATATATATATATATATATATATATATATATATATATATATATATATATATATATATGTATATATATATATATATATATATATATATATATATATATATATATATATATATATATATATATATATATATATATATGCTCATTTACTGTCTATAGGAAGAAAACTTTCTCTGTCTCTTATATACACTTTCTAAGTTATCATGCTTTGTCTGTAAAAACTGGTGTTGCATGCAATCTTTTCCTAAGAGAACTTAGAGTGTGTTCCACTCATCATTTACAATACGAATTCAAATTAATCCGCCAACAATTGGAATGTCTCATGTATCCCGTGTATGTAATCGAAAAAGCAATTAACAAAGCAAACAAAATATTTTATAATGGGCCGGCAGAACAGTAAAAAATGCTTTGTTAATACGATTACAATACCCTATTTAGAAAATATTAGAATTCTTCGTGATCAATTAGGCAGAAGTAATCCTTTTATATATAATTATCCCAAAACAATTGGTTCTTCACTTATTAACGTATATCAAAATAAAGTAAGCTTTAGAAGCAGGGATTTATAAGATTGATTGCAGTTCCTGCAATAAATCTTACATAGGTCAAACTGGTCGTTCGCTAGGCCAGATAATTTCTGAGCATAAAAGAGCAGTGCGATATGGTGTTGAAAGTTCTGCTTTATTTATGCATATGCGAGATACTGGTCACCATATTAATTGGAGTGAGTCCTCATTGCTATATAAGAGTAATTGCCAATATAGGAGAAAGATACTTAAAGCAGCCATTATAGAAAAATCAGAAACCTTAAATTTATCAAATGGACAGTGGAGATTCGACGTTGTGGATGAAGCATTATTAAAAGACCTCATTAAGAAGATTATGCCAAATGACCATCCACCTGACCTGATGTCTGAAGATAATCCCATTGTGGATCCTCCTGGCAATCATAGCTATCATCTCTCCCCACCTTTATCCATAGCTTTGTATAAATCGATTCATTTGTACCTGAATAGGACTGGAGTCCAGTCGAGATATATAGTACATCTTCGCTTCTTTTTGTGTTTTATTTATGGGCCATTTTTTTTTTCATATTGTGCTGTGATATAACAGTTTATTTTACATACATACATACATACATATATATATATATATATATATATATATATATATATATATATATATATATATATATATATATGTGTGTGTGTGTGTGTGTGTGTGTGTGTGTGTGATTACCTAATTGATTACCTAATTGTGTTTACGGAAAAGAGCCCAAAGCTCGTATCTTCCTGTCTCCTGATCGGTTCCATTTTATACTTAGTGATACTTATCATACCTGTCCTTAAAACTATGGATTGAGATAGCATTAACTACCTCCTCGCTTAGCCAATTCCAATTATCAACTACTCTTACACTGAAAAAGTATTTCCTTACATCCTGCGAAGAAGTTTTCTTACGAAGCTTCAAACTATGACCTCTAGTTCTAGAGCCAGCCATATCAAAATATCGATCCCTATCCACTCTATCATAACCATGAAGGAATTTAAAGGCTGTCACCATATCCCCCGTCACTCTTCTAGCTTCGAGTGATGGTAAGTCTAATTCCCTCAGCCTCTCATCATAACTGAGATTGCGTATTTCTGGCACCAGTTTCGTGGCATGTCTTTGAACTTTTTCAAGTTTAGCTATGTGCTTTTTCAAGTGCGGATTCCAAAAGGGGGCTGCATATTCGAGTTTTGGCCTCACATAGGTTACATAAATATTTCTGGACATTTCCTTGTCCATGTGCCTGAAGGCTACCCTTACATTTGATAAGAATGCATATGCTACCCTTACTATGCCATTTATATGTATTTCTGGAGACAAATCTGCCAGTATGTTTACTCCTAGATCTCTCTCATTTTCTGTCTCTTGAAGTTGTACTCCAGCCACCGAGTAGTCAAGCTTGGGCCTTCTTGCACTTGTACCCATTCTCATTACCTTACATTTTGAAGTATTGAATTTCATTAGCCACTTTTCTGACCACTCATGCAGATTATTTAGATCCTCCTGAAGTTCTCTACCATTGTTCTCGTTTTTTACTTTCTTCACAATCTTTGCATCATCTGCAAACATATTCATGAATGAATTTACAGACTCTGGTAGGTCATTAACATATACAAGGAACAAAAGTGGCCCTAAAACTGAACCCTGTGGAACCCCACTACTAACTCTTCTCCATTCAGACACTGAGTGTCTTACTCTAACCCTCTGTTCCCTTCCTTCTAAGTAAGTTTTTATCCATTCCAAAACATTTCCACCTATTCTAGCCATTGATTGCAGCTTCCTAATAAGTCTCCCATGTGGAACAGTGTCAAACGCTTTCTGGAAGTCTAGGAATATGCAATCTGCCCAGCCCTCTCTTTCCTGTAAGATTTGGCTTACCTCATCATAAAATTCTAATAAGTTTGTTACTGTTGATCTACCTTCTCTGAAGCCATGTTGCCTCACTGACAAAAGTTGAAGGATTCCAAGTGAAGAGAGATATGTTTCCTTAGTAGTTTCTCCATAACTTTGCAAACTATGCTGGTCAAGGAAACTGGTCTATAGTTCAGAGCCGTATCCCTCCTTCCCTTTTTGAAGATAGGTATCACATTTGCTTGTTTCCAGCATCTTGGAATCTCCCCCGACTCCAGTGACTCCTTAAATATGATACTTAGTGCCACTGATATTGTGTTTGCGCATTTTTTAAGCACATGAGGGGATATGTCATCGGGAACTGTAGCTTTATGAACATCTAAATCCATCAGCGCTTTCCATACCTCTGTGGCTGTAAGGTTGATGTTCTCTAATACCGGCCCTTGAGCTTCTATCACTGCAATCTGAGGGGGTGGGGTATTTTCTACTGTAAATACTGACTGAAACTCCTTGTTCAATTCTTTGCAGATCTCTTCATCCGTCTCAGTGATGCTTCCATCCACTCTCTTTAGCCTTAAAATCTGTTCTTTTACCTTCAGTTTTCCTCTGATAAAGCTGTGGAAAAGCTTGGGATTTTCTTTAGCCTTCCTGGTGATGTCCCTCTCATAGTCTCTCTCTGCCTCTCTCCTTTTACTTAGGTAGTCATTTCTTGCTCTTTTGTAGGTTTGCCAGGCATTTATGTTTTTTCTCCTCCTATACCTTTTCCAGCATTTGTCTCTCCACTCCTTAGCTCTTTTACACATATTATCGAACCATTTCTCTCTAGCATGAATTACACCTACTTTGGTGACTGGTATGCAGCAATCCACTATCTTCCCATATTTCTCACAAAAGATGTCATACATTTCTTGTACAGATTTGTTGTAAAATAAGGTTCTCCAGTCAATAACTGCAAAAAGCTCATTCATTTTGATGTAATCTCCTTTCCGATAGTTCCTCCTCATGTCCTCAGTGCCTCTACTCTCAGGAAGAATATCTTCAATGATATACTCCATCAACAACACACAGTGGTCACTCTTTCCAATTGGTGGTTCATACTCAATTTTTTCAATATCCAACACATTATCTGTGAACACTAGATCAAGTAGTGATGGCTCAACTCCACCCCTGGCCCTTGTTGGTTCCATTACATGTTGGTGTAAGAAATTCCCTTGTACGCAATCTAGGAATCTTACCCCGAATGAGTCCTCACCACTGTGTGGGTCAAGATTTATCCAATCTATCTCTTTATGATTAAAGTCTCCCATAATCAAAATCCTACATTTTTTTTCCCGTGCCATGTTAACAACTGAGTTTATGACTTCAATAGTACCTATATGACTTTCCTCATAAACTTCAAGCCTATTTTGGTTCCTTGGTGGGTTGTATACAACAGTTATTATAATGCTCTCTGACCCAGTATTTATGCGAGCAACAAGAAATTCCTTGAACTCACTTTCTATAGCCAAGTTTATTTCTTCAACTTGAATCCTTTCACTTATGAGCAGTGCTATCCCTCCACCAGTCCTCTCAGATCTTTCAACCCTTAGTATTCTGAAACCCTTAGGAAAAACTGTGACACTGTTTATGTCCTCACTCAACTTAGTCTCTGTAATTGCTACTATATCTCCCTTACTGTTGTGAATCCTATCTTTTAATTCTACTGCCTTACCAGCTAATCCATCAGCATTTGTGTATAACAATCTTAATGAGGCCCCATCCCCTGATCTTCTGTCATTATCTTCTTTATCTCCCCTTTGTCTGGAAGAACTCTGTAATGAAAATTTTTCTTCTCTTCTTCATTTCTTTCATCATTTAACCTTCTTGCCTCTTGCAACAAGTTTTTGATCATTCCTATCTCTTCCTGTGTTCTGCATTGTCTAATGAACACTTCTTTGAATTCTTGAAGGTCTTTTAGACTTTTTTTTCTCAACAATATTTCCCTACATGTTTCCCCTCTCTCAAAGGTTACTTTTGTTGGTCTCGGCTTTCCTTCCCTCGAATATTTACCTAGTTGGTGTATGTTTACAATATCCTCAGGACCACATACTACTCCAAGCTTTCTTATCAGGTCTACAACCCTAGCTTTATTTTCTTCAAGTCTCCCCTGCCATGTTGGCTCCTGGGACTCGCTTATGCCTGAGATTACCACTGTCTTCTCCTTATCAAGTGCCTGTCTGATGAGTGGGTTTGCCCTTTCCATCACAACGTCTTTCATTTTTTTTTTTATTACTGTCTCTTTATAGTCAACTGTTTGTATGTTTTCCAGTGCCACCACCTTTACAGCCTCTTTTACTGCCACATTCCCCTTTAGTGCATCAGCAAAGGAAGTTTTCATGGTATCATTTTCCATATGTGTGTGTGTGTGTGTGTGTGTGTGTGTGTATATATATATATATATATATATATATATATATATATATATATATATATATATATATATATATATATATATATATATATATATATATATATATATAAGAACATTAGAACATAAGAACATAAGAATAGAGGACACTGCAACATGCCTACTGGCACACACGAGGCAGCTCCATTTTTGAATTGTATTTTCAGCATGTCTAACCTATTCTATTCTACTCTACTTATTTATTCTATTTTTCTGTTTATGATTTTTCTAATAAGCACTAACCTATTCATACCCACCCTACCTCTGTCATATGTCTATCTAATCTACAT
>JAXCGZ010010911.1:0-14960 GCA_037179515.1 Halocaridina rubra | reverse complement strand
CGTACTTTTGTTGATCTGCATTTTGTTTCGAGATCTTTTTCTTTTAAGAACATAAGAATAGAGGACACTGCAACATGCCTACTGGCACACACGAGGCAGCTCCATTTTTGAATGGTATTTTCAGCATGTTTAACATATTCTATTCTACTCTACTTATTTATTCTATTTTTCTTTTTATGATTTTTCTAATAAGCACTAACCTATTCATACCCACCCTACCCCTGTCATATGTCTATCTAATCTACATTTGAAGGTGTCTAAGGTATTGGCATTTACTATCCTACTAGGAAGCCTGTTCCATGCATCAGCTACTCTATTACCAAACCAATTTTTACCAATTTCCCTTCTGAACCTAAATTTATCAAGCTTAAATCCATTATTACGAGTTCTGGTTTGATCATGAATTTTTAAAACTTTATTAATATCTCCCTTGTTAATCCCTTTAAACCATTTATACACTTCAATCATATCCCCCCTAACTCTTCGCCTCTCTAGAGAATGTAGATTAAGTTTTTTTAATCTGTCCTCATATGGTAGATTTCTGATATTGTGTATCATCTTGGTCATTCTTCGTTGCACTCTCTCCAAGGATTCAATTTCCATCCTATAATAGGGTGACCAGAATTGCACAGCATAATCTAAATGGGGCCTAACTAATGCAAGATAGAGCTGCAAAATAACTTTTTCCGTCCTATTGCTAACACTTCTTGAGATAAATCTAAAATTCTGTTTGCTTTATTTCTGACTGCTGTGCATTGCTCTCTTGGCTTAAGATTACTACTCACAAGAACTCCCAAATCCCTTTCACACTGAGAACTCAAGATTTCATGGTTATTTAGCTTATAACTAGTATTGTCTTTTATAGTACCCATTTTAACTACTTTACATTTTTCAACATTAAATTCCATTTGCCATTTGTCCGACCATTCAGATAATCTATTTAGATCTTCCTGTAAAGCATGAATGTCTTCTTTTCCATTTATAATTCTACCTATTTTAGTGTCGTCTGCGAATTTACTTAGGTTACTACTGATATCCGAATCCAGATCATTTAGATATACGATGAATAATAGGGGACCCAGTACCGAGCCTTGTGGTACCCCGCTAGTAACCGAGCCCCACTCCGATTTCTCTCCATTTATGCAAACCCCCTGTTTTCTGTCTTTTAACCATTGTTTGATCCATCTGAGAACAGCTCCTCCTATACCATGAGCTTCCAGCTTTTTAACTAATCTTTTGTGAGGAACTCTATCAAAAGCTTTGCTAAAATCTAGATATATTGTATCATATTCTTTGCCACAATCTACTGCCTCGTAAACTTCTGAATAAAAAGACATTAAGTTTGTAAGGCACGAAAAACCCTTAAGAAACCCGTGTTGTGAAAGTTTTATCAGTCTGTGTAATTCTAGAAGTGCCCTTATTTTATTTGCAATTATGGATTCTAGAATCTTACCCACTGTTGACGTCAAACTTACCGGTCTATAATTATTCTTTTTAACTCGTTTTCCTTTTTTAAATATTGGTACCACATCTGCCAATTTCCACTCCATGGTTACCGATCCTAATTTTATTGAATTATTAAATAATGCAGTTAGTGGACAACTAAGCTCTTTCTTGCATTCCTTTAAAATTCTAGCATATATTCCATCAGGTCCCGGAGATTTATGAGCCTTCAATTTATCTATTTCTTTTATTACCTCCTCTCTCGTAATATTTATTGAACTGTTGTCATTTTGGACGTCCTTTTCAGGATTGCTCCCAATGGAGACTGAGTAGGACGTTTTTTCTTGGCTTGAGAAGATTGTTCTTCTTCTGGTTCGATTTCTTCATCCATTCTCTCTTCTTCTTCTTCTTCTCTCGCTTCTTCTACAGTTGCAGCTACAGTTTCTTTTGCTGCAGTCAATTTAGGATTATTGGGTATACTTTTAGGGAGACTGATCCTTGGTATACCATTAAGTTCACAGATTTCATTAACTTTATCTTCAAATGACCCAGGATTGATGGAATCCATCATCTGGCCATATACCATGGCACTAATTATCACTGTGGTAATTTTTTCAGCATTGATCGGGAATTTGAGTTCATGTTGTATTTGTCTGCCCGAGGAGGGAGGGGTTTTGCTGCCCCCAACATTTCAGCAAATGTAGGTTTGGGTGTTTTCTTTGTTTTTCTAATTTCAGCCTGTTTGTCTTTTTTTTCTTTGTTTCCTTTCAGGACTCCCAGCAGCGAGTGTGGAGTGCTCACCCGAGCAATTAATGCATTTTTTTATTCTACTTGTGCACTTATTTTCGTTCCATCTGTGACCTTCCTGGGCACGTTCTGAGCAGATAGTAGTTTCTTTTTTACACTACTGTAGTGTGATCGAAAGAATAGCATTTCATGCATGTATTTATGTGGACATAGATTTCCTCCTCGATATTATTTTCATTTATTCTAATGTTGAAAAGAAGGTGCCCCTGGTTTCTGACAGTTTTAGCCATGCTTATGCTTTGGAAGCGTATCTATAACAGGTATTTGTTGTTAGGGATTCTTATTATTGCTTCAACTCTAATGCCCTGGTTATGTTTTTCGATTTCAGCTTTTATTTCATCATCTTTGTGTAAAGTTATGTATTGATCAATACCAAGGATGACCACTGTTCTGTGGGCATTTAGTTCGGGAGGCATAGTGATATCAAATTTATTCTGGTTGAAGATGGCTATAACTTCAGGTGTATAAAGTTTCTCTAGGTCCTCATCAGCAAGGACAAAGCCAGACTGGACGTTTATTACCTTATAATCAATGCTATTACTCAAGCCAAGACATGGAAATATGTCATTACGACGTTTGGCAGGATCCCCAGAGGGATCTCGGTCCTTAATCTGGGCTCGGCCAATTATTTATACATTTAGAAAAAGTACAGTTTTAATGCCATGATAGATCGTGATCACGAATATAAAAACAAAAAAAGCAAATATTATAGCTTAATTTATCGAGTTTATTGGTAAAAACGAGTAGAAATTTCCATGTAAAAAATGACCGCGTGGAGAATCTTTACAAGTGATAATGATCTATATAATTAGGCAATTAAAGATAAAAAAAAAGGATAATAATTACCCACTGGTTCCCAAACAAGATTATTTACAAGATTTTACACCTAGATTAACGAACCATTATGTTGAAGAAAAAAAAACTTAGTCTTATCAAAGACTTAGGTATAATTTCAATTGAAAAAAAAAATTATGCAATTGAAAATGAAGGCAGCTTATAGAGAATTGATCTGAATCTAGATTCGAAAGTAAGATAGTAGTAGGAACAGATTTTCGTGCATAGGATTGGGAAGGGAGAGGATAGGAAACTACAAGGCGGTTACTATGATGTATGGGGACAGTGGACGGTGTTAATTCACCAGGCCGGAGTTCTTCCCTCTGTGCTGCTGGCTTAACCTACCAACAACATCTGCCCGCAGCTCACAGCAAGCTAAATGCAGAAGCTGCAACCACCCGGCAGGTAAAAACAGGGTAGTCACAGCCAGTAAGGTAAGGATAATGAGTGTAATTAGTGACTTGTAATCACGTTTGTGTGCTATCAGAGTTACTAAGAGCTACTGCCAGACATGCAAGATCACTAATGAAAGGGTCTGTATATTAGCAGGGCTATTGACAGACGTGCGCGTAGTCAACCAAGTCTCAATAAATGTCATCTACAGTCTAATGCAGTGACGAATGATGAATGAATGATGCATCAGGAAGGAAACCCCCAAATGATAAAGAGTCATGGTGGTGGAATGAGGAAGTGCAAGAATGGGTGAAGAACAAGAGAGCAGCTACGAAAAAGGCAGATTTATCAGGCCTAGAGAAGGATAAAGAAGAGTACAAGCAGGCAATGAGAGCAGTAGCAAAAACAAAGGCAGAGAAATTTGATGTCTAAGAAGAGCTGGAAACACCAGAAGGAGAGGAGAAAATAAGGCGAATTGTCAAGGCCCGAGATGCTGCAACCAAGGACTTGACCCAAGTAAGACAAATAAAGGATAACTATGGAGTAATTCTAGTAGAAGAGGATGGAATAAAAAGCAGATGGGAAACTTATTTTGAAGGATTACTAAATGAAGAGAACCCAAGAGCAGTATTTGAAGATGGACTTCCAAATGAAGCAGTTACAACAACAGTGGCTAGAAGAGAGATAGAGAGGCAGTAAGGAAAATGAAAAATGGAAAGGCAGCAGGACCTGATAAGATGCCAGTGGAGGCATGGAACAGTCTTGGAGAGGAAGGCATGATTATCTTGTGGGACTTAATGCAAAAGATCTTTAGTCAGGAAAAGATGCCAGAGAAGTGGAGAGGAAGCTTAATCATCCCAATCTATAAAGGGAAGGGAGACATTCAGGAGTGTGGAAACTATAGAGGTATAAAGTTGTTAAGTCATACTATAAAGATATGGGAGAAGATCATAGAGAGGAGACTCAGAGAGGTAATGACAAGTGGAGATGAACAGTTTGGCTTCATGCCTGGAAGAGGGACAGTGGATGCCATATTTGCCTTGAGACAAATGATGGAAAAGTATAGGGAGAAACAGAAAGGATTGCATGTGGTCTTTATTGACCTGGAAAAGGCATATGATCGAGTACCACGTCAAGAAGTGTAGAGGTGTATTAGAGAAAAGGGAGTCCCCGAGAAATATGTAAGAATCATCCAAGATATGTATGAGAGGGCAGAGGCAAATGTTAAGAGCAGTGTGGGCTTGACGAAAAGTCTCTCAGTAAATGTTGGTCTACATCAAGGGTCTGCTCTGAATCCATATCTACTTGATCTGGTCTTGGATGTAGTAACCCAGGGTATTAGAGATCAGTCTCCATGGTGTATGGTCTTTGAAGATGACACTGTATTGTGTAGCAACATACGAGAGGTAGTGGAGGAGAAGCTTGAGGAGTGGAGAAGAGTGATGGAGGATAGAGGACTGAAAATCAGCAGCAAGAAGACAGAGTACTTGAGGTTGAGAGATGATGAGGATGGGGAGGTCAATTTGCAGGGGAAGGTGTTGAAAAGAGTTGAAAAGTTCAAGTATCTGGGATCAATAGTAGCATAGGATGGTGACCTAGAGTCAGATATAACCCACAGAATACAAGCGGGATGGAAGAACTGGAAGAAAGTGTCTGTGGTGCTGTGCGATAGGAGAATAGGGATTAAGTTGAGGGGTATAGTGCATAAGACAGTTGTGAAACCTGTGATGATGTATGGAGCAGAGACATAGGCAATAAAGAAGACACAAGAGAAAAAACTGGATGTGGCAGAGATGAGGATGTTGAGATGGATGTGTGGGGTGACAAGAAGCGATAAGATCATAAACGAGGTAATTAGAGGTACCTCAAAAGTTAGAGATATATCAGATAAGATACAAGAAAGTAGACTAAGATGGTGTGGTCATGTCATTAGGAGGGATGAACAGTATGTTGGGAGGAGGGAGATGGAAATGGATATACAGGGTAGGAGAAGGAGAGGGAGACCAAAGTGTAGGTGGATGGATTGCATCAATGACGACCTGAGGTCTAAAGGTTTGTTGGGTGATGAGGTATGGGACAGATACAAATGGAGAAAGCTGGCCAGAAACTTCGACCCCACATAAAAGTGGGAAAAGATGTAGACGAAGAAGAAGAAGAAGAAGAAGCTGGATCCTCCTGAATAAGAAGAGCATATTCTTTACTATTGCTCCGATCAGCTTCTCTTTTCAAACTCTTCCTCCTCCTATAATAAAAGCTCTTGAATTAAGCCTTAGCCACATGCTTTTTCTAAACTTTAATTATTAAAATTATTTTATTATTAATAATATTAAAACTTAGTTACACAAAAGAGTCCAATATCCTTCAAGTTTACAAGAAATATTCTGCTGGTGGTTATTTTGCAGGTATTTCCCGGTTCTCCTGTGGAGCTGCTTCAGAGATGGTAAAGTTCCATTCCAAATTTTCATGTAGCTCTAATATGGCAACCACGTTTCCACACTTGATATATAAGTCATGCTACATTTAGTAATACCACAAATATATTACTACTAACAACAATATTTTCACTCTCCATTGATTATTTCAAAAGGCAAAATGGAATCCATTACCATACAGGAAAAAATAATTGGTGTATTTGATAGCATCCTTATATTCACCATTTGCATGAGGAACAAACCAATAAAAATGTGTTAAACATACCTATGACAGTAATTAAGAGCAGACCAAACTGTGAGCAGGGTGTTGTTAAAATGATATTTGTAACCTTCCATTACTAACTGATGCGCTCGACAAATCAAGTCAATGACATTTGTGTCAAATTATTCAACAACATCCGAGCCAAACAGGTATCCTGCACCTCGGGGGCTTAATCCCAAACCTTACATATCTGTAACACATTAAACCAAAAATGAGCCACTATTAAGATGATATTCTACTATTTAAATTATGCAACATATAAAGCGGAGAGGAAAAAGAAAGGATGAAAGCAAAAAAATATCTTATACTGTAATAGCCAATGGGAAATTCTTATGGTGTAAGGAAAAAATATTTTCTCTATCACTTAAAAGTGCATTATATGATAGCACCTGTTGCAATAAAAAGGACCGAAAAAGGAAAGGTAAATTTAGGTCGCCTTTCACCTTTCTCTAGTTATTAAAATAACATTACAAACAATTTATTATTATTATTATTATTAAGTCACTGTTGTTGTTATGAGACTGTAGCACAAATACCTTTTCATCTCTCTCGTACATAAACACGCACATCGTTCGTATCTACGGATGTTCGTACGTAGAGGAGTGTCTGTACTCATTATTTAGTGAGCAAATTCAAGCCATTACCAAATATTACATTCCATAAGGCAACCTCTAGTTTCCCCTTTTTTAACCTGGCCCCATTTGAGGGTGTTATTTTGCTCAAAGAAGATTGTTAGGGTAGGAAGTATAAGAAATGTCTGTACACAGCGCTTTGAAATCATCATTCTTACCTTCAGGATCTGACCATAGCAGATCACACATTTGACCAGCATTGGGTACTTCTTGCTTGCGATGAATTGTTCGTATTTGATCGAGAGTCTGGATTCTGGGAGACAAACTGCCATGAACACAGAAAATCTGTAACACAAAGCATACTTTACATGAAAATCTGATTTTGTTACTTCCTTTCATGCAATTTCAATCCTTTAAAATTTAATCAGGTACTGGAAAAAGCATACTTTTCTTACTATGTGAGGGAAAAACAAAAGAAAAGCAAATGCAAATTTACAACTAATTTCCAAATATTCAAAACCCCTATTCAAGGATAAATGCATTATGAGAGATTCAAGTACACAATATACAGTAGACTTATCCCTAAACATTCAATTGGTTCCACCACTCGCCGAGAAAGTCAAAATTTGCGTACAGTAAAAAACCTTATATAAGAGAGTCAATACTTTGCAAAGGATCTATTTCATTACCTATATTAATGTAATGTCATTCATTCATTCATTATTTACCTTGTAATGAACCTACCTTTAACTAATACAGTTTAAAATTACATCTAACCGTAAACTGACTGCTATATTTTGGGGGGGTTAATGTTTTGAATTTTTATATTTCTTAATATGTTCAATACTGCATCATTTAAGCTCTTGTAAGAAGAAGGACACCAGTATTGAAAAGAGAAGATATTTACAGAAATACAACTCACTTTTCCATCGATAATGGCCGCCAAAGAAAGATAATCAAATATTTCTGTGCAGTATCTCCAAACTGTAATTGAACCATATTTTCTTAAAACATTCATCATAGAACCCATAGACTTGTGTGATTTGACGTGATTCATGGTTTCCTCGAATAAGGATGATTCTGTCTGGATACCTTACCTATGAAGAGAAAGAAAAAAATAATGATGATGCAAAAAAACGCACAACATTTTTATGAGGGCTTAATGAGCAGGAGTAAGCATATTACTTTATAGAAAAAACTGCCTCCATATCTATAATGCAGTATTTAAAAAATGTTGTAACTGGCACCTATATTTTAAAGTGCATAAAGCACTTGAAAATTAAAATAAACAAGTCAAAACATATCTAAAGATGGAATCGAGTATCTGACCACAAGTTTTGATCCAGTAATACATTCTAAAGGTATTTAGGCGAGTTAAATAATAAAAATATCCAAACCTTATCACATGTATTAAATTAAATGTTAAAAATTTCCACAAAAATAAAAGAATGCTGGAACCAACAACTGCGATTTTAAGGAAAATCTACTTTAAAACCAGTAATAAGCAAAAATTTCTATGAATAAAACAACAGGTAAGCAACAAAGTGCTGGACAGAAGACCAAACAAAAGAATCTAAAGATTTTTCCTGAAACAGAATCTGAGCATACTACACAATTGCTGCAGTTCTAGACATACAAAAAGTAGAGGGTTAAATCTGATAAAAATATGAAAGCCTGCCAGATTAATTAGTCATTGTTAAATAAATTGCATTACCTATTGACAAACAAAATCTAAAACGGTCCTCGATTTATATCGTTTCAACTTGCAAGATTTAAAACTTATGAAACACTTTCCCTAAGGGATTGCATACCCTACAATTTCCAAGATGAATATAAAGGTCATAAAATAAAAATAAAAAATACATTAACATAGCATAAAAAATTTGTGTACACATTACAGTCCTATACATGTTTTACTAACAACCACCGCAAATTATAACCTATTTATCAACATACATCTCCGTTATAAGTCGAAAAAACCTGTAGCAGAAGCATATACACTTTTTAAACAGAAAACTTGACTCACCTTTAATGCTATGAGTAAAAGGAAAGTCTCGACACTACAGAAACCTCTGTCAACAAAATCGCCCATAAAGAGAATTTGCGTCAGGAACATCTCCTCCCACCTTAAATAGTTCTAGAAGATGATAAAATTGGCCATGAATATCTCCACATACCTGAAACAATTTTTAAATCAGTCAAAAGAAGAAAAAAAATATAAATTTCCATTGTATTAGAGACAATATACTGTAGTGCTGAAGAGAATCAAAATAAATATTTTTATAAACATATTAGTTACATAGGATTATCTATGTGATCAAGTTTTATCTACAAATTTTGTAATTTTACACTGCATACAGAAAAAAACTTTATATCTTACATTAACTGGCGAATCTACTCTGAACATTACTTTCTTCCACTAATATTTCCTTGGCTTTTGCACACACTGCTTTAACTTCGGCTTCTTGGATGGCTTTACGTCTCCGCAACTGCTCAATCTGTCTGTCTAGGTCACTGCAGTCAGCCATTTTGTAATTTTATTTAGACTTCCTCTCAGCTTTATATGTTGCACAATTTAAATAGTAGAATATCTTAATAGTGGCTCATCTTTGGTTTAATGTGTTACAGATATGTATGGTTGGGGATTAAGGCCCCGAGGTGCAGGATACTTGTTTGGCTCGGATGTTGTTGAACAATTTCATGACAAATGGCACTGACTTGATTTGTCGATCGCATCAGTTGGTAATGGAAGGTTATAAATATCATTTTAACAACACACTAATCACAGTTTGGTCTGCTCTTAATTACTGTTATAGGTATGTTTAACACATTTTTATTGGTTTGTTCCTCATGCAAATGGTGAATTTGCATGCTATCAAATACACCAATTGATTTTTCCTGTATGGTAATGGATTCCACTTTCCTTTTGAAATAATCAATGGAGAGTGAAAATATTGTCGTTAGTAGTAATATATTTGTGGTATTACTAACTGTAGCATTACTTCTATATCAGGTGTGCAAACGTGGCTTCCATATTAGAGATTGATGAAAATTTGGAACGGAGCTTTACCATCTTTGAAGCAGCTCCATGGGAGAACCAGGAAATACCTGCCAAAAAACCACCAGCACATTATTTCTTGTATATTATGTAATATATCAATATAGACTATATAGCTGCATACATAATTATTTTATACATCTAAAATAAATACTCCAAACTTGACTTTTTCCTATCCAAAGGTTAACAAACACCTTGCAAAATAACCGAGTAGCCAAATTCCATTAGCATCTGTATAAAAAAAAAACATTGCTAATATTATCCGAGTATTCGTCAATCCTGCTGAAAATTATAATACTGTATAATAAACTGGTAAAGGAGGTGTAAATTATTCAAAACTGGAAAACGCCTTCAAGTTTACCATGATCTAACATCAACATTCCATCAGAATAAAGGCCAAAAATGAAAAAAACTCATATCAGACAAAAGTAAATGTAGATACATATGACAACAAAAGAGTGCATAAAGATACATTTACCATAAACATATTTCAGTCCATAACATAAAAAATGCAATAGGTCAAGGTATTCATCCTCAGAATACTTTTGTATCCACAAAAATATAACTTACAATAAAATATAATACTGCCTACAGAAAATAAAGTATAACTTCAGAATTATATGTCACATATGCACTGTCTGTTCAATATCAGAAGTTTCCAAAGAATAAGCTACTGATCAAAATCGAAGGAATATTCAGAGAAATGAAGGCACATGATTCAATATATAATCAGCAATTCACTTGAGGAATAGGATCATGCAAGTAAATTGCTAAATAAATGACACAAACCACAAGGAATTCGTTAGGTAAGGTAAATAAATAATTAAACTTTGAACATTGCAACACTGAGAGCGGGATAAAATCCACATTACAGTATACTGTATAGGGATGGTTGAAAGTTGAAGATTTTACCAAGCTAACAAGAAAAACAGTGGCAGAGAATGTTACTTCTTTTTATTACTTGCGTAATAATATAATCAATTTCAATGGCATCCAATACCGTATGCAAGGAAATATATTAATAATTTTTTACAGAAGCAACTTGAAAGTAAATACAATATACCCAATCAATCAAGTAATGATTTCAACAGCTTTCTGGAGTAAGCATGGATTCCATTTTAAATTTTCTAAGTATTTTATACTTAGAACAAAATGTACTGCCACAGTAAAAAAAATTATTTTACTTTCATGGTGATATTGCTGTTATAAACATATAAAACACACACTTGGATATAACACCACCCATTCACTAACAAATGGAAGAGCATGCCATAAGTTCTTTATTGCAAAACATTCTCCTGCTCACAGATGACTATTAACCCTCTCCCTGCGAGCCTTCCATATGGAATATAGTCTTTCGTGAGGTAGACTATGTGTTGCACATATGGGTATAGATAATTTCGAATAGCACACCATTCTATACGGCAGTTATGAATTGGAAATCGGTATCTGGCATCTGTTGTAGTGCTACCATACATGAGCCAGTGCTCTATTCCAACTGAGGGAGTCAGTTGGAATAGACAGTACATGTGGGTGCAGGTAGAGGTGTACCTCATACATCATACCAAGCAGGCAGTGGCTATATAATGAAAAAATGACAACCAGAGCAATGCCCCAATTTTAAAACATGAAGGCTGCCAGGCCATGTTATTATTGGGGTGTGATATTTAAAGTATTTTGATAGCAGATATTGATACCAAGATTGATAAATATACTATACCTAATAAGAAAGATTTTCAAGGTAAATGTTTACTACTGCACCCCATACGAGTAAATAATTGCAATATATCTAAACCACAAGTTCCACAACAAGTTTCCAAACTAAGGTAAACTAACCTAGCCTAACAGTTATATTGGAACATTTGAAAACACACACACACAAAAATTATATGTCAAATAACAACTAGCTTAGGGAGTTAAAGTCAACGTTTACCTCCTACATTAATAAAAGGAAAAAGTTTATTTATTCTTTTGGTAATTGGTCACTTTCATAACCTCCAATCAAGAAAACAATCTCACGAATTCATGATAAGGTTAATTTGCCCATATTACGAAACAAAATAATTCATATATTTATTTTTTTTAATGATTTTAGATGAATTTCTAATGAATAACGAATCCATATAAGTAAATACTTTACCACCTCCACCTAAGAAATAAGTCTTACGAAATTTACTATAATATTATGTTCGTTAGCTACACTTACAAGATAAAAAATGAGTAAATAATGTAAATTAATTTTTTTAAGTAGACTTTGTTTTTAATGTTCAGTATTTTCATTTCACTCGTTGGGGAAGTGAAAGGAAACATTTACCATTCTTTGAAACAACTGAGTGGGTGTTTCATAAGCCTTATGTAGTCAGGTGAAGATCAATGGTATGCTGCAATATAAGTAACTGATAAAAGTGTAAAATAATCTAAAATAACTAAAAATAACCATAACACCTGTAAAATAATATAAAACAACTAAAAACAACAATTACAATATCGTTCCTCAACTAGGGGGTGCACTATCCAAACCAAAACCCAATATAATAAATTTCATGAACATTTTTCCTTATTGAGGGTGTGAAAGTAAATATTTACCATATAAGCTTTGCATTTACCTACGAAATATAGGGAGCTCTTTATTTTCATACATTCAAGAGGGATACAAAGGAATGATATTTCATGTCTAGCACTGAATTAAATATAACTCCCACCTGAAAAAAAAATTACATATATATATATATATATATATATATATATATATATATATATATATATATATATATATATATATATATATATATATATATATATATATATATATATATATATATATATATATATATATATATATATATATATATATATATATATATATATATATATATATATATATATATATATATATATATATATATATATATATATATATATATATATATATATATATATATATATATATATATATATATATATATATATATATATATATATATATATATATATATATATATATATATATATATATATATATATATATATATATATATATATATATATGACTTTTTTTTTTTACCCCGACCGGGACTCGAACCTAGGACTTATGATTACTAAGTCAAGGCGCTACCACTACACCACAGAAGGTTAAAAGGAATCCAACCTTATAGCTTATATCTGCTATACTTAGGAATGAACGCATTCTAACTGAATGCCACTATGTTCATATTACAGATTCCCCAACATCATTCGTGGCTTCATTTTAGCATTTAATTCAATTCCCAATCTCATTCAGGCCATGAAATAACCAATTAAGCACATTACATATGTGAAAACATGAATCATTTTTTACCCCGACCGGGACTCGAACCTAGGACTTATGATTACTAAGTCAAGGCGCTACCACTACACCACAGAAGGTTAAAAGGAATCCAACCTTATAGCTTATATCTGCTATACTTAGGAATGACTTTTACCACAAAATTGTAAACATGAGTATAAGACAATCTAAATTTCCCGAAAAGAGAAAAATTAGGATGCATTAAACCAACCTATAAAGGGAAAGGTGATCATAGTGACTTAGGCTCTTTCAGGCCAATATCAAACTTGTCATATTTATCAAAAATAGTTGAAACTGTAATTAATGATCAATTATGGATTCAACTTAGAGACATCAATATCATACCAGAAAATCAATCAGCTTACAGAGAAAATCACTCGACATAAACAACAGTTTGCTCTATTATGAATTATATGATTTCTCTGCCTGATAATGGAAAGTGTGGAATATTGATAATGCTTGACCTCAGTGCTGCATTTGCTACAGTTGTCCATGAGTATCTTCTTAGAGACTTGAAATCTATTGGCATAGACGAAAATGCATATAAATGGCTTGAAAGCTTTTTACAAAATAGAAAAGCTATAGTTACAACATCGAATGCAAAATCTAATATAATGGATATAAATATGGGGGTACCACAGGGTAGTGTCTTGGGTTCCACATTATTTAATATCTATACAATTGAGTTATCGTGGATTCTAAAAAAACATAATGTTGGATTTAAATTGTGTGCTGATGATACTCAATACTATTTTGCGATAACAACTATTCAGAACACTACTAATAAGATTAATTAAATAATGGTTGACATAAAAAACTGGATGGTTAAAAAGAAATTGAAACTGAATGATGATTAAACTGAATGCATGTTATTTGGGACAGAATATACCTTGAAAAACTTTGCACAATTAGAATATATGCAGACTGGAGCATCCAAAATCAAAGTGGTATCAGTCGTGCGAAACTTGGGCGTTTTTATTGACAATACTTTAACTATGAAAAATCAGATATTGAATATAGTAAATACATGTAATTATCATCTTAGAAATATTGCATTTATCAAAAAATATTTAAATGAAGATACCCTAAATACGCTTGTTCATAACCATATAATATCTAGATTGGATTATTGCAATTCCCTTTACTATGGTTTGCCCAACAATTTATTAAAAAACTTCAGATCATTCAAAATAAAGCAGCAAGATTAATAGAAGGCACACAGCGACGTCAAAGAATTACACCGACACTGATTGAATTGCATTGGCTGCCGATAAAAGCAAGAATTGTATACAAAATCTGTGAGACATGCAAATGACATATACAGACTGTATGAAACAAGATCTAATCGAAATTTTGGTAGTAGAACCTATCAATATAGTGCTCCAAGATTATATAATGAGTTATCAGTGCTACTCAGAGACAGTGAACATGTGGTGCAATTCAAGAAAAAACTGAAAACATACTTATTTGAAAAATGCTACGATATCGAACTCTTTACAATAATTGAGCCTTTCAAGGTGTGAGAGATAAAAAGTAAAAAAAAAAAAAAAAAAAATTAAATAAACTTAAGACCCGCCAGAGAGGAGGCGAAGCCCTCTACAGGAGGGGATAAACCACAAAAAGTATAAGTAATAAAGAAATATACGAACAAAAAATATGAACTAAGTTGCAAAACGTAAATTAAATACAAAGTAAATTTAATAAAAAAAATAGTAAAAAAAATACAAAAAATATAAATTTCTATTTCATTTTAATTTTGATGCTAAAAATATTGATTTCATTTTATTCTTAACGTTCTTTCTTAAAGCTACTTTCCTCATTATTCTTATATTAA
>JAXCGZ010010910.1:0-14993 GCA_037179515.1 Halocaridina rubra | reverse complement strand
GGTCAGTGGAAGCATGTATAGACAACTGGGTTTCAGATAGGAGGAGGAGGTTAGGGAGGAAAGTGCCCAAGTGCTGTTCCACAGATGAAAGATTAGAGTTCAGCCCACGAATGTTTGAATAGTGAAGAGTGAAAGAAGCAGATCTATTGGGAGGTGCAAGGTTAAGAGCAGAACCATTACTACCACCAGGCGTGTCTGCCCTCAAGCCAATGGTGGAGTCAACACGATCCCCGGAGATTCTTCGCACCCCACTATACCGGGTACTGGGAGACATTAGTTGTGAACCTTCCATAAATAATGACAAAATGTGATGAAAAGGAAAGTAAAAGAGTCAGATGTGCAGAATGTTGTGACTTGTCAAATGTAATGGAATAGCAAGAGATGTGTAATGAATATGCCAGAATATTCAGTGTAGATATAGGCATGAGAAAAGAACCGTCCTGAAGGAAGACTCAACCTGGAACTGTCTGGACCAGTCCTAGTTGCATCCTAATACCTTCAGTCGTAGTCTTTCAACGGACGGCTGGTGCCATGGCCAACCTTACTATGAGAGTGATACAGCATACACAAATCCCTGTAAACCGAAGCAGCTTTTCAGAAGATTGTTGAACAGGACTTTGTCTCCTCTGAAGCAGATGTAGCCATTCCCAGCATTCAAGGTTTTCTAAAGAAATAGAATGCTGATGCAAAAAATAATGATAATATATATATTCAAATTTTTATATCCAACTTCTAACATTTATTAAGAGGAGCGATTGAGGTATGTGAGGATCTTGGTGAATGTGTGTTTCTTGGCTCGGCTATCCCCCCCCCTACAAGGGGAAATGAGGCCATGTATATGTATATATAACATTTATTGTTTACATATTTTTCCTCTTTGTCGTCATGCATCTCGTCGAGAGTCTCTCTTTTCCGTGAAAGGGTAGCTAATCCGGAATCAACTAATTCTCAAAAAACAGATGATAATGATAGCTATAGAGTTATTATCGGGAAAATATATATATATAAAACCCTGACTATATCCAAATATATAGGAGGAATTTTTGTATCACGAAATTGGGAACAAGTCAGTGAAAAAGGCTGAGAAGTAAAAAGATAAATTTAGATTTAAACCATCACTGTGATAATAATGATAGCATTGAAAGTTGAAAAAGATGTTCTATAAACAGAGAAAAGGACAGAGTCAGGTGGGATACATTCATAACCTCAAGAAGAGAGAAGGTGGCACATATGAAACCTACCAAAATGAAGTAAAAGACAGGAAGCTAGCAATTGAGGCACACAGCTAAAACAAGATCAAGAGAATTCAGCATTGCTGACGGAGCTTCTAGCCACACATTATATATTGCTTTAGAAATATAAATTAAAATTACACAAAAGAAAAAAAACCTTCTCCAGAGGCTACAAGAGAATAAGATCGAATGTGAGTAAGGTATTAGATGTCAATATGATGTAGCCATTCGAAAGCATAGCTTCATTCATTTTTAAAAGAAACTTGGATATTGGCATTTTCCTTTCAAGCCCTTCATGGAATGCTGACAGGATCAAAGTCTTCCTCATGTACGAAGTGAAAAGTACATATATGGACCCAGGGGTTGAAGAATATAAGAGGAGGCTTAAGATACATTAGCGGCAACATAAGGTTGCATGAGGATGTACAAGAATGATGGACAGAGAATAGTAAGGTGATTTTGAGGGTTGGTGAGGAGGTACTTGGAAAGTCATCAGGAAAAAAACACCAAATAATAAAGAGTCATGGTGGTGGAATTAGGAAATGCAAGAATGGGTGAAGAACAAGAAAGAAGCTAAGAAAAAGGTAGATTTATCAGACCTGGAGCAGGATAAAGAAGAGTACAAGCAGGCAAAGAAGGAGGCAAGGAGAGCAGCAGCAAAAGCAAAGGCAGAGACATTGAATGAAGTCTAAGAAGAGCTGGAAACACCAGAAGGAGAGAAGAAAATATGACGAATTGCCAAGGCACGACATGCTGCATCCAAGGACTTGACCCAATTAAGACAAATAAAGGATAACCATGGAGTAGTTCTAGCAGAAGAGGATGAAATAAAAAGCAGATGGGAAACTTATTTTGAAGGATTACTAAATGAAGAGAACCCAAGAGCAGTATTTGAAAATGGACTTCCAAATGAAGCAGTTACAGCAACAGTGACTAGAAGAGAGATAGAGCGGGTAGTAAGGAAAATGAGAAATGGAAAGGCAGCAGGACCTGATAAGATGCCAGTGGAGATATGTAAGAATCTAGGAGAGGAAGGCATAGATATCTTGTGGGACTTAATGCAAAAGATCTTTAGTCAGGAAAAGATGCCAGAGGAGTGGAGAGGAAGCTTAATCATCCCAGTTTATAAAGAGAAGGGAGACATTCAGGAATGTGGAAACTATAGAGGTATAAAGTTTAGTCATACTATGAAGATATGGGAGAAGATTATAGAGAGGAGATTCAGAGAGGAAACGACAATTGGAGCTGAACAGTTTGGCTTCATGCCTGGAAGAGGGACAGTGGATGCTATATTTGCCTTGAGACAAATGATGGAAATGCATCGGGAGAAACAGAAAGGACTGCTTGTGGTCTTTATTGACCTGGAAAAGGCATATGATCGAGTACCACGTCAAGAGGTGTGGAGGTGTATTAGAGAAAAGGGAGTCCCCGAGAAATATGTAAGAATCATCCAAGATATTTATGAGAGGACAGAGGCAAATGTTAAGAGCAGTTTGGGCTTGACGAAAAGTCTCTCAGTAAATGCTGGTCTGCATCAAGGGTTTGCTTTGAGTCCACATCTATTTTTATTTGTTTATGATTGTGACACCAGGACGGGCCAAAAAAAATTATTAAATAAAACAGCCCTCATCGGGCCTGGGCACGAAGAATACATAAAGTAAAGAGAAATAGAGATGGAGAGTGTAATGACTTGTCAGATGTGAAGGGATAATAAAAGATGTGTGATGAATATCCAAGAATATTCAGTGTAGCTGTAGGCATAGAAAAATAACCGTAACTGAAGGAAGACTTAACACTGAACTGTCCTGGACAGACCTATTTAAGTTCAAAGAAACCTTCAGCTTTGGTATCGCAATGGGGGGCTGGTGCCATGAGCCAACCTGATCTGGTATTAGAGATCAGTCACCATGGTGTATGCTCTTTGCAGAGATCAGTCACCATGGTGTATGCTCTTTGCAGAGATCAGTCACCATGGTGTATGCTCTTTGCAGATGACATTGTACTGTGTAGCAACAGACAAGAGGTAATGGAGGAGAAGCTTGAGGAGTGGAGAAGAGTGATAGAGGATAGAGGGCTGAGAATCAGCAGGAAGAAGACAGTGTACTTGAGGCTGAGAGATGATGAGGATGGGGAGGTCAATTTGCATGGGGAGATGTTGAAAAGAGTTGAAAAGTTCAAGTATTTAGTATCAACAGTAGCAGAGGATGGTGACCTAGAGTCAGAAATAACCCACAGCATACAAGCGGGATGGAAGATCTGGGAGAAAGTGTCTGGGGTGCTGTGCGACAGGAGAATAGGGATTAAGTTGAGCGGTAAAGTGCATAAGACAGTTGTGAGACCTGCGATGATGTATGGAGCAGGGACATGGGCAATAAAGAAGACACAAGAGAAGAAACTGGATGTGGCAGAGATGATGATGTTGAGATGGATGTGTGGGGTGACAAGAAGCGATAAGATCAGAAACGAGGTAATTAGAGGTACCTCAAAAGTTAAAGAAATATTAGATAAGATACAAGAAAGTAGACTAAGATGGTATGGTCATGTCGTTAGGAGGGATGAACAGTATGTTGGGAGGAGGGTGATGGAAATGGATATACAAGGGAGGAGAAGGAGGGGGAGATCAGAGCGTAGGTGGATAGATTGCATCAATGACGACCTGAGGTCTAAAGGTTTGATGGGTGATGAGGTATGGGACAGGAACATATGGAGAACACTGGTCAGAAACATCGACCCCACATGAAAGTGGGAAAAGATGTAGACGAAGAAGAGGAGAAAATGGGCTCAGTGAAATCGTCATGAGTGCAGCTAATGGAAGACATGTGAGCAGAAGTATTTGTATCTATATAAGAAGCAACTTTATCCTCATAAAGATAAATAAAAAAGAAAAATTCAAGTTACAAAAGTCATTGCAGGTTTTTTTGTCCAAAATATATAAATAATAAATTGGAATTGAAGTACAAGTCAAGGTCAAAACAAATTACAGAGATTTCTAGGATATGTGAAAGCATCATGAGATATAGCAAAATAAAAAAAGAAAATTAGAGAGTGATATTTATCAATGTTTAAATATATACAATTCCTCGTAGATACTGCGTAACATCAAGTCACCTGAAATTGAAAAATGGCTTAGCAGGAGAAGTTGAACCTAAATCGGGCATAATTACTTTTCTTTCCAATATACTACCTTCTTTGATTCAAGTTTCATAAAACGAACCTCTTCGGGAAGTAGATGTAATCTCTCTCCATTGAGAATCATAGAAACAATATTCATATGCAACCTCAAAGATTCTTTTTGGAGGAAAAGACATTGTCTTCAACAATGTTGCTAGAAAAACGAAGCTGAAGAAGAAGAAAAAGAAAAAATTCCTTTCTGTTTTTCAAATATGTCACATACAGCTATCTTTTATTGATTATATATATATATATATATATATATATATATATATATATATATATATATATATATATATATATATATATATATATATATATATATATATATATATATATATTATATATATATATATATCTATATATATATATATATATTATATATATAATATATATATATATATATATATATATATATATATATATATATATATATATATATATATATATATATATATATATATATATTGAATTAAAGAAACCTTAACACTTACACTCTCAATTGAAGCCGATGTGAATACCTCTCCATCCATATAACAACAGGTAAAACCTCGTTCTACAGAATTGCAATACACGTAGCACCTGTCACTTACATTAACTGCATATACAGAATAAATCTCTTTTTGTATACATGTTATTACCCTTTGACGAATCCATACATGCTCGTTATTATTATTATTATTATTATTATATATTATTATTATTCAAATTATTATTCATTATTATTATTATTATTATTATTATTATTATTATTATTATTATTATTATTATTATTATTATTATTATTATTATTATTATTATTATTATTATTATTACGCTGGAAACGCTATTACCGGGACGTCTTCCTTGAGTAGGTTGAAAAGTGGTTCCAATAGTCCTGCTTGTACCACGTAATCCCTCAGTTCAGCGGAGTCACCAGTGATGTTGCCAATGGCCCATAGAGATTGCTCTTGTACACTCAAATCAGGTGAACGTAAGAGATCGATGAGGAACTTGACTGCTCCACTATCTGGTTATGCAAGAGCACAGCATGTTCTTTAACTTTAAAATTAATTGAAAAAGCATATTTATTTAAACACGCATAAATCTCTAAAAAAAATAGGATATAAGACAAATTACACGCTTGTAACTTAGGTGTACTTTCTATATATTGATGCCTGCTTTTGATTTCATGGTGTGATATATATATATATATATATATATATATATATATATATATATATATATATATATATATATATATATATATATATATATATATATATATATATATATATATATATATATATATATATATATATATATATATATATATATATATATATATATATGGATGTTGGGGTATACTTACCAACTACTTCTTGTGTTTCATCGTTTGATCCAGATGCTATGTTTGTAATAATCCAAAGCGCTTCATGTTGCATTATCGGGCTGTTAAAAAAGATTATAAGTTTGTATCATATAGAAAGAACAAAAACTGATATCCATATGCATTACATTATAAACATTTTCTTGATTATTAGTTATTGATTGTATTCCCGATAAATACATAGGGTTTAAGCATCATTATCACACAGTGCACGTCGCTTTTAAGGAAATCAAGGAATGCATTGTTATATGAAGAAAGTGATCGTCTTACTGCCTAGGTAATAAATATTAACGGCCAGTGTATATGTTAGTTGTTATCAGGATATCAAATCAGTAGAACTAAACAGGAGCCCCTAAAGCCAGACACTACCAAGATACTTCTGACAAAACGACACATTTCTCAAGAGTGAGTTCACGAAGATGCTGTTTCACCACTGAAGTCACATATGTAATAGTGTGCTACTCAAATCTATCATGAAGACAAATGTGATTTTAAGTAAAGGAATACGTTGGACACACTATGAGGAGTTGAACTCCCCCCCCCCAGTAAGCTTGCAAAGAGGAGTGAAATGTTAATCAATATACCAGATATGCGAAAAGGACATCATTTTATACCTCACACATATCAATGAGGAGTGACAGATAACCATGAGAGAGAGAGAGAGAGAGAGAGAGAGAGAGAGAGAGAGAGAGAGAGAGAGAGAGAGAGAGAGAGAGAGAGAGAGAGAGAGAGAGAGAGAGAGAGAGAGAGAGAGAGAGAGATTAAACTAGCCCTCTTGACTGGAAGCCTATTTGTATTTCATGAAGGCACTAAGATAGGTTTATCATTCGATAAAATTAAAGGTACTTTATTTTCTATAAGTCTATTTTCGTCATATCAGGATGTTAATACTGCGAAAATGTCATGCAGTACCTAAGTAACTTTACTGACGTATCTATTTTGGAAGAGAAGTTAAATGAAAAAGTAAATGAATGATGATAATATGAATGGTTCACTATAAGGATACTTTACTCATCATATTGCAGACTGTCTATAGCGGGTTTCATGATGCCAGCGTCCAAGAAGCCCTGTATATTGGGATTCATTTCCGTTGAGAGTTGCCTCCGAGCATCCCTGGTCGCTTCGAGTCGAATATTGAAATTTTTACTGTTCATTTGCTTCACTATTGCATTGTAGTCAATTTTCGAAGGCACCTGATTAGAGAATATTGAAAAAAAAAATAATGCATTTAAATAAAGCAGAAAAAAAATACTTTCTTAAAGCAGCTTTTAAATAATTGCAAAATACAATATTATAGTATACAGTAGTATGAAATCACTGATACATTAACGAAGCTTCAACTAATGAAACTTCCCATATACAGATAATGATAGTCAATCGTTAAAAGCCAACATTTCACACCGAATTTGTAAAGTAGAATTACAAGAGGTTAAAAGCACGAGAAGAATTTTTAAATTTCCATGTAATTGTTGATTCCTTCATCAAATATATATTGGTGTAAATCAGCGTAGTTATTATTTGTGTTTTGGTGTCTTGTAATGTTAATTGTTTTTTTATCACCGAGTTCGGGCAGTATGACCACCGTATTGCTATGAGTAGATCAGTCATTCTGTTGGCTTAGTTTATAAGATAGATGAATGACCTAGAGTGTCCAGGCTACAAGTTCTTGCACCAAGAAGTGGGCCTGAAAGACGCAGACAAAATGGAGAGATTAGGTTGGAAGTTGTCTCCGATACTCGTCCGCTATTTCCCTGGTTTGAGGTTGCATTATTTAGCTTCTCATGTCGGTTTTCTTGTGTTATAGTAAACTGCATTCCTTAGTGCATATTACTCTTTCTTTTCTGGACCAGTTGCCTGGGTGAGTAGTGAATTTTTTGTCCTTTTTTTTATTATTATTATACAACAAACTATCTAGGCCCATTAAATGTCTTGGTGGCGAAGCGGAAATTGAGTAGTGAAATGATAAAATCATATGATGGGAAGGGAGATACTGTTATGTGGTTAAAGAAGCGGAATTAGTGGCATAATTGACGGATATTAAAGATTTGGCTTACTTCATACCTTTGTTTCTGGAAGGGGATGCATTGGCATATAATCTGGAGATGAATGAAAGCGATCAAGCAGATGCTGATAAGATCAAACAAACAAACAAACAAACATTTATTTCCATTTTGTACAATGGTTATTCAACATTAATAGTAACTTATTAGTAGACATGTAATTAAACTAATAAATAAGAGGGTTATACATATAGTTAAATTAAATGTAGCTTTCATAGAAAAATAATAATGCTGTAATAAAAATGTTAACAATAATGTTAATAATAAAGTAGTAAGTATGACACTAGATACAGGATCGTTATTATTGGCATCATTTCCATATTTGTTTTCCTTACAATGAGAATAATTAGTTCTTAATGAGCAGCAACTATTTGTCCAAAAGAAAACTATATAGTTTGCTTTTGAAAGCTTTGAAGGAGGATGCATTTTTAAGATGCTCTGGAATATTATTCCAAAGTGTTGGCCCTTTGATAGTGATCATCTTTGAACCTGCTTCTGTGTTTGTTCTGTGAATAAAGAGCTCACTGCTCTGTCTTGTGTTGGTTCCCCTTATATCCCTGACTGTTTTTAAATCAAATAGCCAGCTAGGATAATGATGGTCCAAAATTTTGAATACAAAAACATAAATAGCATAAGCGACCTTATTTTCTGCCCGCAGCCACCCAAGTTTATTGAGAGCTGGTGTGATGTGGTCATATTTTCTTATTCTTCCCGGGGCAACTCGAGCTGCAAAATTAATGAGCTTCTGTATTCTGTTTATCTGAGTCTTAGTGGTAGCTCCCCAAACAGTTGTGCAGTAATTAATGTGACTTAGGGCTAGAGATTCAACAACAGTTATTCGAGTGGTAGTCTCAAAATTGTCTTTTATTCGTGATAAGTACATTAATGTTCCTGTAACCTTTTTGCATACTTTATCTATGTGGGAATCAAACAACATTTGGTTATCAAAGTGAATTCCTAGGTGTTTGACTGTTTTGCTAGGTGTGATAATATTGTCACAAAAATTAATTGTTGTGTTTTCTGGAATTTGTGCTATGTGGAACCTTGAACCAATAAATATGCACTGTGTTTTACTTTCGTTAATTAACAGCCCAATTTCTTGGAAATAGGTTTTAATTTTTGACAGAGTGTTTTCTGCTCTTAAAGTTAGCTCTGGGAGATTATTAATATCACCACTAAGGAGTAGTTGAGTGTCATCTGCATATTGTACGACTAGACAGTCAGAAATGAAAGAAGATAGATCATTTACGTAAATGGAGAAGAGGATTGGACTAAGTACTGATCCCTGTGGAACACCAAATGATACATTTTTTGGCACAGAGATAATGTTGTTAAGACATATCGACTGTTTACTATTAGATAGATACTCGCTAAACCAGCTTGAATCAATATTTAAGTTAATACATTTACTTAAAAGAATTTCATGGTTTACACTGTCGAAGGCTTTTGATAAGTCCAATAATACAAGCATAGATATTTTTTTCATATCTATATTATTATATATACTATTCGTAACTTTAAGCAGTGCAGTTTCCGTCGAAAGTTCCAGTCTGAAACCATGTTGGTTAATACTTAATAGTCTATTTGATTCTAAATATGACATAAGTTGGCATGCAACAATTTTTTCTAATATTTTAGAGAAAACGGGTAGCAGGTAAATGGGACGATAGTTTGTCACATCTTCTCTGTCCCCCTTTTTATGCAGAGGTATTACATGTGATATTTTCCAAGAGTCAGGAAACGTTTTAGTGACAATGGAAGTGTTCATAATAGTTAGATTGGAAGAACTTTTTGCATAGGGTACGTTTGATGCTTTTGGGAGGTTGAAAATGGTGCGGTGATTAGGGAAATAAGGAAACGTAATTGCTAATGAAATAAGGGGATTAGCTGGGTTTGCTGGGTGGACTGGAGAAGGTTTGGAGAGAGCGTTAAAGTTAGGATTTGTGACTGGATTTCCGGACAGAATATTAGTGAAATTACAACGAATAAAGGATATCAAGACTGAGTATGGACTATTTATTAGCTAGAGTCTTGACAACAGGAGGAGTTAAAGAGGTGGCGCGGTAGCTAGTAAAGGATTGACTGCAGCAGAAAATCAGCAGACACCGCGACACCAACGTGATATGATAAGTGGTGGGAGGGAAGAGACACGTTGTTGCAGGGGCCGATATTCATCCACACATGGCAAGAGAGTGAAAGAAACCAAAACAAATCATTATCTGCTACTTATGTGGTAAACATCAATATAAAGCTAACCGCTGTGATCATGGAAATAACCAAGGGGGACTATAGCCTCTGAGGCTACTACCTTATTTCGGTAAAGGAGCTCTCAAGCATTTTGCAGAGATGGAAGTTTTGGTAGATAGAAGAGGGGCAAGAGCATTACTGGATTCCGGCTGGTCGACCACTGTGATGGCCACCCAATTAGCTGGAAAATGCTATGAGAGAAAGTAAAGAAATTTGGTGACTATCAATGGAAGAGAAGTGAAAATGATAGTACAGGGCATCCAATAGCGAATTAGGGCCCTTGTTCTTAATGTAATTATTGATGGCATTTAGGTAGCGCTGGGGATGGATGTGATCAGTCAGTCTGGTGTAGTGACATTTTTGAATGGAAGAGTGAATTTTGGGAAGGGTGAAGTCTGCTCAAGAGCTGAGAGGGAGGAGGCTCAGTGCACAGTGACAGTGGGAAAGATAGGAGAACTGGCAAGGCAACTGATGCTGTTGCCAAAAAAAAAAAAATCACATGGTTGGAAGAGGACAGCCTTGGTAAGCAGGATTAGGGAGTGAAGCACCCATACACTTTGCATGGTCAAAGAGGAAATTGAGTCACATAAAGTTGTGGTAAAGAAAGGTATTGAGAGAGGGGCTTCGTAATTCAAAATTAAGAACAATAATGCACTTGCAGTATTTTATGGCAAGAATTGGGTAGCAAAGTGATTTGTGAAAGGGGAATTGCTAGTGTTGAAAAAACGGTATTGGTTGTTATATGTCTGCCATACGAGAGGAACTTAAAGAAGATTTCGACAAAGAAGTGAATCGAAGAATTAATGAGCATATTTTAAAGATCTGGGGGGATGTTGTCATTAATGGCAATAGTTCAGCCAACAAAAGGTTCGACCTGCGTTTGGAATTCTGAGAGCTTAATGCATATGTAAGGTGTCATACTGGTAGATGAATGGGGCATCAAGTACTTGTGAATTTCAAGTTAGCTTATATTCAACTTCATGTAGCAGAGAAGCAATGTCAGTGCCAGCTAGTGAAATAGGAAGGAAGAACCTATTGCTTAACAAGACTGGTATTTGGATTGCGTTTTGCACCCTAAAAATGACGATGCTCCTCAAGACAGACTTGAGGAAAGAGAGAGTGATAGAGAAAGTGACGAAATCATATGCTGATGATGCAGTTTTGGATGAAACTGCGGCAACGTTGTCTGAAGTAGTTGAGCATTTGGCCAGGTTTGGGCTGGTTACAAAGAAACCAGAATCAATGGATGGAGGGACATTGTTTGGACCTGAAATTGGAGAGAGATGGAAAGAGTATGCTTATTTCAGAATAGTTAACGAGATTCCAGAAGTGAAAGAGAAAATAAGTAGGAAAGAGCTTTTCTCTGCGTGTGGAAAGTTACTGGGCCACCAACCCATTGTGGGATGACTTCGGATGGCTTGCAGTCACGTAGGGGTATAAGATGGGAGGGTGCAGTCAGAGGGAAATAGTGATGATGCTTTGGATGTTGTGGAAAGAGTAAAGATTGCAGACTCAGTAAAAGGGAAGTGGAATGCTCCAAAATTAGAGGAGGGGTTGTATGATGAGATGCAAGTAGCATAGCGACGGGCATGATGTTAGAAATAGATGGCTTTGTAGTCGATGATGGAGCATGGCTGAGGAAAAAAGATAACTAAAATCAGTTTAATGTGTAAGAGCTGTATAATATGTTGAAAGGAATGAATATAGCTTTAAAGTGGGGATTGCAAGAGGTTGAGTTTAGAACCAATTCAGCTACAGTGTTGGACTGGGTCATCTCCATCTTGACTGGTGAGAACAGAGGCTGTACAGATGGAGCTGCAGAGATCATTGTAAAGTGCCACCTTAGAATGTTGAATGAACTGATCTATGAGTTCGGGTTGCAGGTGAGGTTATTCTATTGTACCACCCTGACAGATGTCCTAACCAGAGTGAAGAAGACTTGGCTTGAGATATATGAGAAGAGGAAGGAAGAAGGCTGAAATATGCTTAATGGGATTTCCAAGTGTGAGGAAATTGCTACAAATGCACCACATGGGGGTTGATAGCAAACTGTTTGTGGTATGAAAGATTGATCCTAGAGTGACGAGGGAAGAAGTTCAGCAAATGATAAGAAGCTGCATCCATTGTCAAAAAATAGACCCTGCACCAAGATCACATAAGACGAGAGAAATTTGAGTGAAGAATGATTGGAAATAATTGGCAATTGATAAGACTCATTAACACCAAGGGAGATATAAATCTATGTTTGACTGTGATCATGGTTGATTTGCAATCTGGAAAGAGTTGAGGACAGAGATCGCTTAGGAGACTGTGATCATGTCGAATGAGGTCTTTCTAGAGAGGGGTCCAATCAGTGAGGTACTGATGGATAACAGAATTTCTTTCCGGTCATAGGCTGTGAAGGATTTGGATTATAAGTCCCTCCTTCAGAGCAGCTTATCGGCCCAGTAAAAATGGGCTTGTGGATTGACATCATTGTACCATTAAGACAATGGCACAATGAGCTCTAGTAACATCTACAGAAGCAGTATTTTGGTATAATATGTCGCCTAGGTTGGGACAAGATGAGAAAACAGTGCCTGAAAGATCAGTATTTCAGTATTAGTGGCGACATCCGAATGAAGTGCCAATGGTTGTTGGGAGGAGGAGTAAGAGGTTACGTCTATACAAATGGGAGACGAGGTTTAGGATAAGCTTCCTGATGGGAATTGCATATTTCAGTAAAAAAGAGGATTTGTGACAGACGCGTATTCCCAGAGTGGGTAGTGAAGAAAGTGAAGTAAAAGAAGGTGAAGTACCACTCTGACAATTGCAGGGAGAGGGACGGACGCCAAGGTGGAGGAGAGAATATTAATGGGAGATTTCACTGATGAAGAATAGATTGCTTTAGAGATCAAGGGGAGATTTATATTAGCGTAGCCATTGTTATATAGTAGCTATTGCTTGTGCTTTGGTTTCTTGCATGCTTTTTGGTTTTGTTTCACTGATTTTCGGGTAATATAATCTGCAATGTTTTATTTAGATATGTAATTCTCATTACCTAGTTTACTTGTTATATAGCTGACCATGAGTGGCATGGTGGTGGTATGGTAATGGGGTACGGGGGTAGTCCTGCTTACGAGGTTGTGTCAAAGAGTGGATCTGAGAGACACAGACAAAAAGGAGAGATTAGGTTGAAAGTTGTCGCCGATACTTGTCCGTTATTTTCTTTGAAGTTTCTTATTAGCTTCTCAAGTTGGTTTTCTTGTTTTACAGTGGACTGTATTCCCTAATGCATATTATCTTTATTTTCTGGACCACTTGCCAGGGTGAGTAGTGAATTTTCTGTCAGGTTTTTCCATTATGCAATATATATATATATTCTTCATAGATTGAGGGGTCCGAATACATTTCTCAGAGATTTTTTGCTATACTCGAGCTTATATAAAAAAATAATAGGACTACATCTAATTGATTCTTAATCCTTGGATCCGGAATATTAGTTACATTGTAATTACTTCAAAACTAAATTTCAATACATTCAATAAATTATTTTCATTATATTATCACTGCTTTGTCTATGAGCTGTGGTGCTGTTTCATCCCCTAACTTAATTCTTATTTAACTTTAACCCTTAAGAAACAAAATACATACTCTCCACCTAATGGAAAAGACTGATATTTTTAAGAGTGGAGTGTAACATCTGGACTTTAATATCAAGCCCACCTTGCTTACTCCTGCAAATTTTACAGTACTAGTTGCTGTTATCATTTTTTCCTGCTTATATGACAATAAAGTTACTATTGCAGTCTGATATATCAACTAGCATCTGTGGGATTAAGATTTCAAGATACAGACTTAATTATTTTTTTTTCTAAATGTTAGAATTAATATGTTTCCATGCAGTTATTTGCTTATGTCTTCAGTTTCTAATTGTACGGTATCCTATATTATATTTTACTGTAAAAACTTAGTAATCCTTTTCAAAATTTTTGCTTCTATTTACAGTTTTTACTGGTTATGCTAATGGTACCTAAGCATCCAGTGAATTTTTCCATATATTCCAGGCTAAGCAGATATTATCGATGTAAAACCTTTGCTTCATGATTTAGGATGTGGTGAACTATTGCTAGAATTGTATTTATAATTTTTCTTCAGTAGCCTCATAGGAATATCAAGAAAAAGTATCTTAGTCTAATAAATATATAAATACGGCTTTCATATTGTAGTACTTCTTCTTGAACTCTGTTTAGTCTCTTGGTTCAAATCTAATTTTTCTGTTTCTTATCACAGTTAATGTTCATAATTTATTCACATCTACATCTACTTTTTTATCTTGTAGGATGCAAATGCTAGCCCTCAAAAATCGATCATGAATTCATGTATTTCTCTACAACATTGTTAATAAATGTATTGCAGCTATTTATTATTCATCTGTGAATATTGTGCAGCCCTCCACTGTGGATTATCACGTTTAATAGGTGAGGAGCTTTGTATAAAGCGATGATTTCTACAAGAAAGCCGTAGGAAGCTTAAGTTTCTGACAGTGTTACCCTTATCGGCAAACTCAAGGATAAGGGTCAAGATCAAGAACAAGTACTCAACAGCAGAGCAAGTGGATGAAGTCACTTTTGTCTCAGACTCTGAGAAAGCGGATGGTGGCTGCAACTAGGACAATCACTTTGGTGTCCTTCTGAGCTAAATCAGCTAATTGCTTTGTGAAGCACTGTGTTCTTTGTAAAGCACAATATGAAGCACACATTACAGAAACACATATAGGCGCCTTTGCTTTGTGGACCAACAACACGTACTTAAAGCCATTCAGGTTATGGTAAAAGGCAACAGAAGATGGCAATGTGATAGGTGGAAGCTACTAATCAAGAAGTAGCATGAATGCTGTGAATGAGCCTCACAGTAGGAGTGTTAATGTTACAG